>JAVJIF010020761.1:0-67273 GCA_038442645.1 Agave tequilana
ATACTGAATGCTCCAATTTGATCTCGAACGCGAGAAAAAGTAACACAACAATTTAAAACGTAAACTTTAATTAGTATATATTCTTGAAAATATCTTTTGAAAAATGAAAATATAATTAGAGTAAGCAAAATATTTTATTTTGCAAAAAGAAAGTAAAATGAAGAAAAGTATCAAAATTAATTTTATAGAGACAAAACTGTAAACTTTTTTCTAATTCGCAAAGAGAGAATGCGCGCGCGCGCACACACACATACAAGCTCTAAAGCTTCAACGCCGAAAACAATACAATATTCGCATGAAGCGATGAAGACATGTGGAGAATTAATATATATAATATATATAGGTAGTGAGTTACAATACACATAGGTGTAACTAAGTTAAGTTTCTCACACCTCTTTTCACAATATAAAAAATATTTTTTAAACACCTTGCGAGGACCACTCACATTAATTTTTGTTTGTATCTCACCAGCAAAATTTCTATGTGGTGGAAAGAGTTGTGTGTAACTTTACTTAATTACGCCTATGTGTATTGTAATTCTACCTCTGTATATTTATATGTGAGGGATCTGTACCTCAGCCGTCCCGTCTCAGCTGGCGCAACGTGGCTGAATTTTAACCATAATTTTGGGTGCTGGTATCATGGTCGCAGTTTTATATGAGGAGTGTGTGATTAAGTCGCAGTGTTTTTAAGAGAGTTGCTGTCATGGTCACAGTCTTTTTTAAGGACTGCGACTAAAGTCGCAGTCTTTTTCTGAGGACTGCTTTCATGGTTTGCAGTCCTAATACACTGAAAATATATGATTTTTTAGGACTGCGACTATGTTACAGTGGACTTGCGATTATATTGCAGTAAGTTTGACTATATTGAAGTGACAGCTGAGAGAGTCTCTCTCAGCTGGTGGCTGAGGTACATGACTCTCTCTCTCTCTCTCTCTCTCTCTCTCTCTCTATAATATATATATATATTATATATATATATATATATATATATATATATATATATATATATATATATAGAGGGAGAGAGAGAGAGAGAAAAAAAAATGTATATCAGCCCGCGGGCTGAGAGTATTCTCTCAGCCTGCGGTGACGGCTCAATTTGTCACCTCACTAACTTGCGGCCCGCTTATAGGAAGAAGTTAAATTACAAATACCCCTTATGAAAAGCTACTTTTTCTTTAACTTTCCTTATTGTTTTAATTTTTTTTTGCCCAAAAGGCAATTTTTGGAGCGCACGTTGTCAGACTTGTTTATTATTATTTTTTCCCCCTTTCTTTTGCCGCTCTTTATATGATTTAGGTTTATTGATTATAAATTATTTTTTTCCCTTATTTCTTTACCTCTCTTTGTCAGATCTAGTCCTCCTATATAGTTATTTTTTTGTGTATATAATGTAGACAGAGACTTTGGTCGCAGTGTACATGGTTAATTGCGACCAAGGTCGCAATGTTGTTATTGATAAAGAGGGCCAGCATCTGCAATGTAGGGTCACAGTACAATGACTGCGACTTAGGTCGTAGTACGTTAGGTAGGTGTTTCCTTTATATTAACACGCATATGTTGTTATTGATAAAGAGGGCCAGCATCTGCAATCTAGTGTAGCAGTACAAATGACTGCGACTTAGGTCGCGTACGTTAGGTAGGTGTTTTCTTTATATTAACACGCATATGTTGTTATTGATAAAGATGGCCAGCATCTGCAATCTAGGGTCGCAGTACAATGACTGCGACTTAGGTCGCAGTACGTTAGGTAGGTGTTTCCTTTATATTAACACGCATATGTTGTTATTGATAAAGAGGGCCAGCATCTGCAATCTAGGGTCGCAGTACAATGACTGCGACTTAGGTCGTAGTACGTTAGGTAGGTGTTCATTTATATTAACACGCATAGCGACCAAGGTCGCAGTGTTCTTGTTGATTAATACTAAAGACCAGCAACTGCGACCAAGGTCGCAGTGTATTTTATTAAGACTCGGGCAACAACTGCGATCAAAGTCATATATATTTAAAAAAAAAGTATGACTGCTTTAATTTAAAAAAAGTCATATATATCCTTCATTTTAAAATAACCTTAGAAAACAGATTCATATATATTCAAAAAAAACAAAATACGATTTTAAACTTCTAATCCTCGTCATCACCATCGTAATCAGATTCGTCGTCAAGAGTATGACTGCTTTCGTCTTCCGTATCGCTTTCCGTTCCTTTCTCCTCTTCAGCGGCAATCTCCTCTTCGCTTTTTCTTTCTCTTCATGTTTGTATTTTGGTTCATCAATGAACTCCCAGAACGGGTCGTCTGTATCAAGCTCATCCTCTGACCCGTAACGAGGCATATCTTCAGAAGTATACATCCAATCATCATTAGATGATTGGCTTCTTTTCGGTGAAGACGGTGGAGAAGACATTTTTTGAATCTATTTTCCGAACAGTGAGCTATTTTCCGAACAGTGAGAGTAACGAGTTTGAGCAAAAAATTTAGTAGTGTTTTTAATCCTTTGCTGATGACCCTTTATATATTTTTAATCCCGAAATTCAAAGGGTTTAAGCTCTCAAACCACGTGAATATCTCCCAAACTTATTTTCTACCTTTTCCCAAAAATTGTATACTTCCTAGGTGACTGTTCAGTTATCCAAAACAGTTTAAAAGTTAATACACTATAACTTTAAATTACTTTGAACTCCAAAACAGTACTTTATTGCGACAATAGTCGGATTGGGAACTAATAAATGATTAAGTAACTGCGACCATAAATTTGTCAACCGTTAGTCATCTTGGGAACTAATAAATGATTAAGTAACTGCGACCATAAATTGTCAACCGTTAGTCATCAATACTATCCTTCGTATAATTTCTGAATGTTTGTCCGATCCTCCTATGAACAATAAATTGGTGTTTACATATATATGCGACCATGGACTGCGACTATGATCGCAGTACCGCGACTATGATCGCAGTACTTAATGAGAGTGATAGTATAATCACAGTTTTACGTATTATTTTATATTTTTTTGTTCTTTATTTTTTGAATGTTGTCTGATCCTCCTACGAACAATTAAATTGGTGTTTACATATATTATGCGACCATGGACTGCGACTATGATCGCAGTAACGCGACTATGGTCGCAGTATTTAACGAGAGCGATAGTATAATCACAGTTTACGTATTATTTTATATTCTTTTTGTTCTTTATTTTTGACTTTTGTCTGAATAAGGACTGATTCTATAGTCGGAGTTCACCATATCTTTCATCTCAGCCGCCTATAACGTATGAATTATTTTTAATTATTGCATCTGTAGTAGGACTCGACTATGGTCGCAGTGTTTAAGAGCAGCAGTCGCAGTTTGGATATGTAATTAAAAGAGCTTATAAGTTAATATAGTGAGAAAGAGACCTTACAAAAAATAGAATTAAAAGCTTTTAAAGAAGACAAAATATAATTGAATATCAGAAGATCAGAAAATCCTAATCCTCGTCATTATCACCATCATAAGCAGATCCATCGTCTTCATTCTTCTGCTCTTCCTCTTCATCACTTATTTCCTCATCAATTCCTGTTTTTGGGTTTTTTTTGTTTTCACCGATGAACTCCCAGAATGGATCGTCTCTATCAAGCTCTTCGTCTGACCCGTTGCGAGAAAGCGAGCCTACAGCATCAGAGGACATGCTTTCATCAAGCATGTCTCCGTCAAGTGGCAGAGGAATAATGTCTTCTTCACTAACCCACATGAAAACTTCATTATCATCATGAATAGGAGGATCAGTTAATACATTATTTGATGCAGTGAGATAGTCAAAGGAGTGAAGTCCAGACTGGTATCAGATTCACTAGAATATCCTGAAGACAAAGGACCTGTGGGGGAACGATTGAAGTTGAAATCTAAGTGTTCAGAGGAAGAAGATGGGGAAGACATGATTCAAGATGAATTTTTTTTTGGAATTTTTTGAAATCAAATTGAAAAGGAAGAGCAAAAATATAGTTTTTAGGTATGAGATAAATATTAGTAACAAGAATTATATAAAGGTCAATATTGTGGAAGAACATGTGTAACACCCCGATTATTTAAAATCCTAATTTAATGTCCTAATATTTGATTTCGTGATCCGACAGAATTATTTAAGATGATGATTGAACGTTGTTTTGTGTAAAATAGAATTTTTATTTATTTTAATTTTTATTATGGGGGAAATTTGAAGTGAAATAAATATTTAATAATTTCAAATATAGGTGTAAGAATATTTTGGCATGTATATATATGGATATGGAACATATGTGCGTATATAAAATATATACATTGCATGGATGTATTGAATATTGTGTAAATACAAGATAATACATGTAAATACTAAGAAAATACCATAATTATATATCATAATAGTTAGTGGAAGAGGGTAGGTATGCATGAAGTGGGTAGATGGATGGCTAAGATTTTATTTGGGAATGTGGAGACATGTGGCATGAGTAAGGACATGCGGCTTCATGAGAGGAAGGGAGAGAAAATTCATAGTGCAAATTTTGTTTGGGAAGGGGGCTATGTGTAAATGGAGGGATGAAAAAGTTTCCCATCTCTCTCTTTCCTTTCTCAGGCTGAAAGTTACGTTTCCTTTCATCTCTCTTAAATTAGGAAACCCTAGAGAGAAATTTCTCTCAAAACCCTCTCTCATTCTCATCCAAAAAAAAAATTCAAACCCTAAGAGATCATCTCTACTCTCTCTCTCTCCTCTCTCTCTCTCTCTCTCTCTCTCTCTCGGATCGGGGCGGCCGAAGGTCGGCCGGCATGGGGCGCGCGACGCTACCGACCATGGCCGAGGCCAGCCGGCGGAGCAAGGTGAGGGAGTTCCAAAGTTTTCCTTTTTCCCTTATTTTCTTGCAAAATTTTGATGATATATCTTTAGATCTCTCGTATATTGTTTGATCTCAAATGAAAATTTATAAATTTGTTGTGGTTATGATACTAGATTATGAGAAAGAGGATGGAAACCCTTCGATCTATTTTGATATAATTTTTATATTTCCGTGACAAAAATAAATAACTTCATGACCTAACTCATTTTATTCTGAATAGAGTAAATAAATAAGAGAACTATTAGTGGTGAATTAATTTGGTGAAGGGATTTAAGACATTTGAAACTAACCCAAAATTTGGGGACATTAGAAATGGGTGCAAATCTGTCCAGTTTTTATGATCTGTAAATTCAGAGGGAGTTCGCCTAGGTATTATGAGTAATAAGTATCATATTATATGTCCTTAGAAAGATAATCAAGTCAGCTTTCTAACGATTCTTACCGTATCCCTATTGAAGGTTTGTGTTGAAAGTTATCATCAAAATACGGCAAGTTGGTCAACACTACTGTGTTGCAGAATTTTAACCGATCAAGGAGTTTCTGATTATTTAGTATAATTTTCTTAAATTAAACATGTCATGTAATATATCGTTGGAAAGATAATCGAATCTACTTTCCAACGGCTTTTTGCGGTGTCCAATTGAGGGTCTGTGCTGAAAGTTATCATCAAAATAAGATCGGCTAGTCAAGATTCTTGAGTTGCAGAATTTTATTTATGATTGAGGAGTTTCTGAATTTTCATTTACTAGTTAACTCAATTATAAATGTCATTTAATAAACTATCAGAAAGGTGATAGTATCTCTAAGTACATGAATTTTAAACCTGCGTTGGTTGGACATTAGGAATCCTTTGAGAAACAGTAGAAAACATAAATCATGTCGAAAATTAGTTTTCTCCTTTGAATTACCATTTAAGGGGAGGCCATGAGAATTTTTTTTAGAATAAATAGTGAGGCATGTTGCGCCAAGCTCAAAACTGAATACGCTCCTAATAATAAATGTTGATATTTCATAAATTTTATATGTTTGTTTCTATTTAAGAGGTAACCCCAGGATCTGTCCTCGTTAATAATTAGAAAGAAGTTAAAAAGCCGGAAAGATTTTACTACTTGTGCCTAGTGGCAGTAAAGTGTATTGGGTTTTGGACGACGATACTTATTCTAAAATTTGGTAGGTTATGACTCGATATATACTTGACGTAATAATTTTTGTTAAATTTTCAGTGTAGCTAGTGAAATGACATAGAACCCTCCTATCAGATTTTATAAATCAAAGTCGTTGCTTGGTGCTAGATCCAGTGGTACTCTGGATCCAATAGCACTAGATTAGAATCTCTGAGCTCAGCATAAAACAATATTCTCATGAAAGAGCTCTTATCCTTGTATTATATTATTTCAAGTTCAGGTAGGTATATTGTTGGGCATTTCTGCATCATTAAATAATTGCTGTTGCATTCGCCCAGACACTTGGAAAATCCGACATGTCTAGGGGTATTGATACATTTGGGTATGTCGAGCACATTCTGGGTCTGTTTGGCTGTCGCATTGTTGTATGATAGAATGCGACTAGGGTCGCAGACGTTATATAAAGAAGTTTTGTTATACAATGACTGCGACTAGTGAGTGCGACTGTGTCGCAGTTGTCATATAAATTGAAATTAATTGTATTAGTCGCATAAAAACGTTTTGTTATACTATGAGTGCGACTAGTGACTGCGACTGTGTCGCAGTTGTTATATTATATTAAGTCTGCGACCATGGCATGTTTTTAATTTTCAATACTTCTGCTTATTTTACATTATATTGATCCAATTTTTTAATTATATTTTCGATGTATTAAAATTACGAATTTTATAACTGTAGATATATTTAACTGAAATTTTATATGTTCATGACTTTATTCCACTTTAGAATTAGAAAAGGGGTATTTTTGTCAATTTGTTTCACGATTGTTTAGGCGGGATTTTTTTAATTTTTTTGGCGCCAACACACTGCGGCCGATGTGTGGCATATATTCAGCCACGTCCCGCCGGCTGAGAAAACTCTCTCAGCCTGCAGGCTGAGGTACAGTAACCCCATATATATATATATATATATATATATATATATATATATATATATATAATATATATATATATATATATAGATATATATATATATATATATATATATATATATATATATATATATAGAGAGAGGAGAGAGAGAGAGAGAGAGAGAGAGACTTGTGTAGTCCGCAAGGATTCAAGCCCAAACTTTCCTACTCAAATACAAAGATCCGACGTTCAAATATAAGATCTACTCTGTTGAAATTGGTTTATATTATATAAATTAACTAAAAATAAAAAATCAAAATATTTTAAATATGTTTTGCTCATCTATTAAGCGGCACAAAATGGACGGCCGAAACTAGTGAATTGGTTAGATATATGTCTTTAGACATTCAAATTCTCGATCCGGCCATTTGATCATGATCTAAACATTTAAAAACCCCTACAAATCAATTTTTGTTAGGTTTCAAATGTTCTACACTAATAAACTAACCAACTCACTATTTAGACTGTCTGTTTTTCTCTTACTTGATGTATGAGAAAAAAGTATTTAAAATACTTAATTTTTTGGTTTATAGATACTTATAATATTGATCAACTTCAACATAATGGATCTTGTATTCAGATGATATATAATTGTATCAGAGTGAGATGAATTCGGACTCGAATCCTTTCGGAACTACACAAGCTTATGTGTGTTGGGGTGGGGGATGGAATTGGGTACATGCAGATAGGGATATGAAAATAGGCTGGACCGGACCTGCAGGTTAAGGACCGGACCGGGTCAAGCCTGTGCCAGCTCGCAAAAGGCGAGAGTGGACCGGCCTGGCCCCGATCCCCATATCGGGGACTCAGGCATAGCCAGAGTAACTGTCCGCGCTGGGGCTGGCCAGGCCAGCCCAGATAATTTAAAAAAAATTAAACTTATAATAAATATAATTTTTTTCATCTTTTTTCTATCCCCAATTTTGTATTGTGGTTAGTGCATTGAAATAGGGGTTGGGGGTCTTAGGTTTGAACTCCAACAATATATAATTTTTACAATTCAACAACAAAAAAAAAAAATAATAAAGGCCTGGTCGTTTGGGTTGCAAAAAAAAAATTGCAAAATACTTCCCAAACCAGCGGGGATGGCTCAGCCTAGCTTGGCCCCGGTTTAGCTCGGGTTCGGCCCGGCCTCGAGTAGGCCCAGGTTGGGGCTGGTCCGGTTGGGTCGTGGCCTTATTTACGCATACTCGGGCACGGGTCCGGGTGACCAGGCCGTGCCAGGCCCCTACCACCTACCCCGAGTCGGGCCCGTTAGGGTAAGCGGGCCAGCCCAGGCTTGTTCGCACCCATACATGCGAAAGGATTCGAGCTTGAATCCTTCCAATAAACTCAATCTCAGGACATTCAAATACAAGATCTACTCCATTGAAGTTGATTTACATTGTTTAAAGTAAACAAAATCCAAAAATTAGATGTTTTGAATACTTTTTGCTCATCCATCAAGTAGACGCAAAATGAACAGTCAAAATAGTGAGTTGTCTAGTTTAACGGTGTATAATATTTGAAACCTAACAAAAATTAGTGTGTGGAATTTTTAAATATTTAGATTATGATCAAATGGTCGGATTGAGAATTTATATGTCTAAAGTTATAGATCTAAGTAAAATGCTATTTCCAACAGTCCATTTTGAGCCTTCTTGATCGATGGACAAAAAGTATTCAAAACACTTATTTTTTTTATTTTTAATTACTTTAAACATATAGATCAACTTCAATTAAGTGAATCTTGTATATGAATATCGTGGGATTGAGTTTGAGTGGGAAGAATTCAGGTTCGGATCCTTCTGCATGTATCTAAGTCTATCCCAACATGTGTTTGTGTGTGTGTATTAGAAAAATGTACCTTAGCACCAGCTGAGAGACTCTCTCAGCTGGCGGCGTCGTGGCTGAATTTCAGTCACAGATCCTGATCGCAGCGCTACAATGGTCACAATATTTTTGTAATGACTGCGACCATGGTCGCAGTGTTTTTGTGAGGACTGTTACCATGATCGCAGTGCAAATTAGATTGAGAATATCTGAAATTCTTTAGGACTGCGACCAGAGCGCAGTACCAGCTGAGAGAGTTCTCTCAGCTGGTGGCAGAGGTACAGATACTCGCGGAGATACTGAGGTACAGAGGTACCTACAACACCCCCACCCACCCCCCCCCCCCCCCGGGCCGATCTCGAAAAGAATAGAAATACAATGGTTAACTTAGCTATCTGCATGTAGAACTTACGGAGGTTAATCCAATTCAAATATTGGATTCCGCTCATCACATTAGCTAGTAAAGATAGCTATAAAATCAAATAATCAACTTCAATGAAACAAATGAAGAATATGATATTCCATAATATTAGAATTTTAGTCCATTAATCATCCTTTTTCTCAGAAAAATGAATTTTAGTTTAAGAATAATCTGATAAAATTAAAATATTAAATTAATTTTAATAACAAAAATTTTAAGAGAGAAGGCACGGTTGGATGGCTATAAAGATATCTTGGAAACTATTTGAAGAAATAATCTAAATGAAGGGGGTTCTAGCATATGTACTCTTACATTTTGGGAAATTACACATTTCACTGTAATTTTCATATTTTCATATATGATCTTTTTTGAGTTATTTTTGCAGCTATATATTTTTGTCAATTAAATAAAATATGGACCAATGGTGACTATATATTAATAATAAAGACTATAATTAAATTATTTTTTAATTTACAATAATATAGAACCTTTTTGTAATAATATTCTATCTAGCATATCCATTTAGCTTATCAAATTGGTAATATTTTAATCATCTAAGACAACTATTCTTACTGAAATTAGCAATATTATTGTAATGGATAAAATAAGGGTTTTTTTTTCATTCTTTATTATGTTGCAAAAATATTGTCCCTTACAATTTGTTTATTTATTCATTTTTACTGAGTTGCCAATAGTAACTTGAGACAGTGAATATGTTATTTCTTAGTAGGAGAATATATGTTAATAATCTCCTTAAATGAAATATAAAACAGGTATTTAACTCTAGTAAGAAAACTAGTTAGATTAGAATCTTAATTTAATTAGAATTCTATCAGAAAGGTCAAAAAGGTCGTCAAACTAAAATTACAATATGATTTTTTTTTTTTTTTTTTTTTCTGGGGCGGGGGTGTTTTTTTTTGTGGGGGGGGGGGGGGGGGTGGGGGGGGGGGGTGGTGGTTTTGGGGGGGAATTGTATGTTATATTGTATTTTTGTAGTTGTTGTTATTCTTGTTGTTAATTTGAGATAGATAAACTGGGTGCCCTTTTCAAGTTCCAGCAAAATTAAAGAGAATAAACTTATGGATATTACTTGGACAATTGCTGTACCATCTTGTTGGGCCTATATCCTCTTCCATAATTACCAGACAATTCCTTGTCATTTTCTAGTCCTTAGCATATTAGCAATGATACTATTTATAATCTCAACCCTACCCTAGAATAAGGTCCCACTTTTACTCTGATAACACTGGCATCACCTTTTCCAACCCACTTTGCCATAAAGCAAAAGCAAAGAAGAAAGCAAGGAGGAAAAATAAAAATAAAGGTGAGCCCCAAAAAAGAAAAAAAAAAAAGGAAATATGGTAAAGAAAGGACGAGTGGAAAGCAAACAAAAGGCTCCTCCTCTCTACAGTGTTCGGCGGTTCCTCTAAAACAGAGCCTCTTTCCTTTCTTTCTCCAAAAACTCATCCATAGGAGCAAAAGAAGCATTCCTTTCATTGATTGACTTTGTGAACCTAGAGCAAGAAAGTTTCACACAGAGAGAGAGAGAGAGAGAGAGAGAGAGAGAGCTCATCTCAAGAAGATGAATAGAGGAGCTTTTCAGAGCCTTCAGTTCACCAGCTGATGGGGGGAGGTCCTGCAACGAGCTTGTGGAGCTTGTATAATATGAGCCAACTGCAACTGCAACTCATCATCCTCAACAGATTTTTCCTCTCCTCCCTTCTTCATCATCATCATCCTCATCCACTCCTTCATCTTCTTCCTCCTCTTCGGTCTTCCCGCAGTTCGCAGCCGTCGAATCTTCAACCTATGGCCCCTTGGCATGGCAACCAAGATCAGCCTGAGTCATGGAGCCAACTGTTGCTGTATATTGCTCTCTCTCTCTCTCTCTCCCTCTCTCTCTCTCTCTCTCTCTCTCCTCTCTCTCTCTCTCTCATGTGTGTGTGTGTTGATCATTTCTACTTAATATGTGAAGAATTTTAATCTAATAAAGGACATCAAATTCTTCTTCTGGAAACAATTAAATAAAGAAAAATGGATAAAAGACAATCAAGATTCAACTCCTTCTCTTATACTTTCCTTTCACTATCTTAATTAACAGACAGACTCTCTCTCTCTCTCTCTCTCTCTCTCTCTCTCTCTCTCTCTCTCTCTCTCTTGATTTTTATTAATTATCATGCATATGCTTATTTTCACAAAGATTTTATTTAATGAGTACATCAAATTCTTCTCTTTAGAAAATCAATAATAAACTGTATATACAAGACCACAACCTTCTTTCTAGTTAGCCTTTTCTTTTGATGTCTATCCAAAGACATATGGACTCTTTAATCTACAAATAACATGATTGGTTTTTTTTTTTTTAAATTTTTATCAAAATTCTTCCAACTTGTGCTGATCACTTTACTTCACGCGTCTCCAATTTTCTTTTTTCTTCTTTGTCAATTAATATACACCACACATACACAATTCTTTGCATACTTTATCCATGCATGACTGATAGTTTTCTAGCTAGTTATTTAAATTCTGATTTTTTTTTCCCCTTGAATATCAACCAGGGGAGGCTTGGTAGAGGAAGTGGATAGGTGTAGCTTCACTACTTTTCAAACCAAGAAAATGGAGAATTGGGATGATCCGGTGGTATGCTCATCAGCCGGTGCGCGCGTTATCGATATCAAGCAAGAGTTATCCGTCGACAAAGGATATAATATCTTCGGCCAAGCTCGTGAAGAACTCCAGGTACCTATGTCTTCATGGAGTCAAATTCTACCAAATTCATCCCCTAGGTCTTGTGTCACAAAAGCTTCAACAGTAGCATGTTGGACTTCTCCAATAGCAGCAAAGCAGAAGCCAGGCATCATCAGCTGGATCATTCATCTCAAGAGGTGAGGGGATGGTTGGTACAATTGTTAATTAAACTTTACTCTCTAAAATGAAGTTCAATGCCCTCATAAAACTAGCAAGCTCATGCTTAAAGCTGACTACCTTGGTTAATTTTATTTCTTAGTTAGGTCAAAATACTTTTGATTGTATTGTGGCCTAAGTCATCAAACTAGGTTTCCTAATTGATCTCATATATATTAATTAGGGTTTCCTGTTTTGCTTTCCTCTTTTGCTTTCTCAGTGCAACAGCACACCCTCAGGTTCCCCATACAAGAAGGCTAGGGTTCAAAACTTCCTCAAGTCAATCAACTTTCAAGGTAATATTCTCTCTGTTAAAGGGTTTTCATTTCCTCTCCCTCCCTCTCTCTCTCTCTCTCTCTCTCTCTCTCGCCCACGCTGCCCCCCGCCCCCGCCCCCCCCCCCCCCCCCCCCCCCCCACCCCCCACCCCCCCCCCCCCCCGACCCAAAAAAAAAAAACCCCGCCCTCCCTCTCTCTCATTAGGTTTGTTTTTTCTCTGACCCAATTAATTTTCCAGGTGAGGAAGGAGAAATTAGGAGATAGGATCACAGCACTTCATCAGCTTGTTTCCCCATTTGGAAAGGTATTAACATTTTCTCCATAGCTTCCGAAAAAACAAAAATCCATCCAATCTTTTTAGATTTACATTACTGATTTCCAAGCTAATTAACTTTCTCCATACTTTGTTATTAATAATGTTGATATTATTTTTTTCCGACTCTTTTTCTTTTTTTTGAGTTGAATTTAATAAAGTTTCTGCCATTTTGGTACCTTTTGCAGACTGACACTGCGTCTGTACTGTTAGAATCCATTGGCTACATCAGATTCCTTCACAGTCAAATTGAGGTCTAACTTCACTCTCTCTCTCTCTCTCTCTCTCTCTCTCTCTCTCTCTCTCTCTCGGACTACAGTTTTGAAACAACTGAACAGTAGCAGGGAGTGCACGCAGTAAAAGCTGCAGCACACTCAACCATTGTGTTTTATGCAGCATCTTTTAGTTATTGGTTCCTTGTATTGCCACGTGTTTGGCTGATTATTCTCTCATGACTCATGCTTATATTTTCCCACGGTACTCAACTTATACCCTTGTTTCATGTAGGCTCTGAGCTCCCCGTACTTGGCCACTGGTGGCTCTGCTAACATGAAGCAGCCTGCAGTAAGACACCCTCTCTCTCTCTCTCTCTCTCTCTCTCACTCTCTCTCTCTCTCTCTCTCTCTCTCTCTCTCTCACCTCTCTCTCTTCTCTCTCTCTCTCTCTCTCTCTCTCTCTGTGTGTGTGTGTGTGCGCGCGCGCGCGCGCGCGCAATAAGACACATGGATTTAGATTCAAGAACAGGATTTTCCTACTTACAAGAGTACTACAGGTAAAAGATCAAAGTGTACTATCAACATAACATAAGAATCTAAACAAAACAATATGTCCTCTTAGCTCCTAACTATACATCGTTGAGGGTCATGGGTGTACAAAGATATATTCTTCTTCTTTTCTCTCGTCGTTGGTTTGATATAGATTAATTTGATTCTACCATGTCCAAACTTCTTTCTCCGAAGGGAGACTTTTTAAAGGGCTATATATATGTTTCTCGCTATCTTTGATTCAAATGCCCAGAATTGGTTTCTCTTGTTTGCCTATAGTAGACTACTTTTGCTCTAATTTGCTAGGGTAGTTTTAGATCTGACGGTAAGCTCCCTTGAAAGTGCCAATCTAACTCACATATAAAAAAAGAAAAGCTATATCTCTCTTCTTCATCTCTTGATTTTGCTTTCAGCTTTATTTGGCCTTTTAGCCGTCCCTTGATCAAATAGAGCCTAATATTTTTTTGACTATAGGCAAAGTTTTGGTGTTCAAATATGTTTACCTATCCCCCTAAAATCAGTAATCGCATATGCTTTGGAAGACCATTTAAGATCAGTGATCAGCAAGCGTTGTAAACTATTGGTGTTTATTTTTTGAGTTTATCATGATCTTTAATAACACCAAGTCTGGCATTTTTCCTCGTTTCAAGAAAAAAAATATATAGGAGAGCACGAGCACTGTTATTCCTCCATGTCCACCATAAACTTCTTCTTCTTCTTCTTCTTTTTCCTTATGATTTTGGTCACAAGTAATTTCTAATGAAACTAGAACTTGCTTACGACCAACTTGTTTCCTCAAAGATCACACTTGAATTCTATTAGGTATAAGTGTCATTATACCCTTTTTATGTTATATGTCGAGGGGGTATAAAGTTATACCTAAGAAATGAGCATAAACTTAAAAAAGTTACTAAACGGGGCTAAAGAGTTCGATCTTTGAGGACTTTGACACCTAGAAGTCTTACTTTAAGTTAACAAACCCCAAAAATTTTAACAACTTCTTCCACATATTTTTCCTAGAGTTAGGTTTGCATGTCATAATACCTGACTTCATTTTGATTAAAAGTCAAAAGGCTTGGTAAAGTATAATTATTGGGTCTCATGCCTATGTAGCTCTCTTTATTGATGATACATACATATATGCATCAATTTCTTTTTGCTTTTGTATGAGACACATGTGAGTGTACTCCTACCAGTGTTCAATTGGGTGATGGGAATATGGTCTTTTCAGACACAAGGGGAGAGGAGTTGTATATTTCCAGAAGACCCAGGCCAGGTAAGCTGCATTGGATCCCTGGCTAATGAGAGAAACCATTTGCTAATCTTTTGCACTCTTTAGGCTTTACAACAAAAAGTCTGTGAGAGGAACACAGTTCGAACTTTACAGCCTTTTGGCTAGCCTTTAAATACCAAAAGCATGATTCTTATATACAAAGTCTGATGATATATTGATCAAATCTATGATATGATTCCTTGTGCAGCTGCAGAATGACAATTGCATGAAGATAAGAGGGGCATCTGATCAGGTATAATATATTCGTCCATTAGAATGATGTCAAGATATCTAATGTACTGTTTTGCATTAAATTTTTTTTCTCCTTTTATTTGCATAATTATAGGATGGTGTTGATCTTGTGCCAAAGAAGGACTTGAGGAGTAGGGGATTATGCCTTGTTCCTGTACCCTTCACTTTGCACGTTGGCAGCGACAACGGTGCTGATTACTGGGCTCCGACCTTTGGTGGGGGATTCCGATAAGCTAGCATCATCAGAGATGATGGACCGATGCGTGGGATTTAAGGGTGGATATAACATCATGAGCAGTCACCCTGTTAAAAACAAATTCCCTATAGGCTGATTGCTCATGATGCTATGCACTTAAACTCTTTTTAAGCTATTAAGTTGCCGATAGATTTGGATGACAAGGGCCCATGCATGATCACTCAAGAAAACAAGCTCATTGCTTGTTAAACTATCTCATGACTTGCTTTCTAGTCTAAACCTAGTAGTACTACCATTTGTAGTTTCTATATAATTGTAATTAGATAGCAGGAGTTGGGTCATTACCTTTTTTTTGGATCAATGTAGGAAACTGAATCACCTCCTTAAATGTGTAGTTATTATGTATTTCTCATAAAGCAAGTATCATGTGTGTAGTGTCCTCTTCGTACTGTAGTTATATATGCATATATATTTTCATGACTAACACTTAGGGGTGCACCGGATACGGATTATCCGCGGATATCCGCATCCGAATCCGCCTCCAATTCGGATACGGATATCATTTTTTCACATCCGTCAATATTCGTATCCGTATCCGTATCCGAAAGGTAGGTGCGGATACGGATATGGTAAAAGTAATATCTTATTCGTATCCGATCCGATATCCGAATGTTGCGTGCTTCATAATGATATCGGTATGGGGAAGACTATTCTTCAATGAAATAAGGTATTAAATTTGATATTTTGAGTTGGTGAAAAAGTAATAGTGAAAAGTATTCGATTCTTGCAAGAGCACCACATGATATTTTGAATATTTCGACATCAACCATGGCATCCGAATCGGCATTTAACACCGGAGGACGTGTAATCTATTGTTATAGAAGTCAAATGACAATGAATACGATGAATATATTGATATGTACACAATAATATCATAGTATGTATCACATTAATATTGTAGTAGATGAGATAAAAAGTAATATAAGTATTTCTGTTTAATTTATCTTTAATCATATTCATTTTTAACATATCCGATTAGTATCCGCATCCGATCCGCTAATATCCGATTATATCTGATATCCGATTTTGGCGGATACGGATATCATTTTTCCACATCCGCCAATATCCGTATCCGTATCCGTATCCGAAGATTGGGTGCGGATATGAATATGGTAGAAGTAATATCCGATCCGTATCCGATCCGATGGCACCCCTACTAACACTTGTCATAAAAGTGTCGCTTATTTTCCTAGCTGTTGGTGACATCTTCAGTAGATAGAAGGAAACAAGGTGAAAAATAAAATGAAAAATAATGAAAGAAAATAAACAGAAAAAGAAGGGACCTTCATGTTAATGTTCTGGATTATATGTAAAGAGAGAGAGAGAAGAGAGAGAGAGAGAGGGAGGGCAAAAACAGGAGAGAGAGAGAGAGAGAGAGAGAGAGAGAGAGAGAGAGAGAGAGAGAGTTTTTTAAACTCTATGACAGGACTTCAGTCGACCGGATGGTTGACCGATAAGCACAAGGCTTGATCGGTCTACCGCCGATGTTGCATGGGGAAGAGGAACCCAGTTGGTCGGTCGACCGGGCAGTCGACCGACATTTTCAGTAAGTCTTGCAATGACAGAGGGTCGGTTGACCGACAATCGGGTCAGAATTGATTCTGGACTGACCTGGAGCTGTTTTTGGGGGGGTTTCTCTCTTCCCTATAAATAAAGGATGTGACCCATTTCGGGGTTAAGGATTTTTTGAGTATGTTCTTGTGAGAACCAATTGTAATCCTCTTGTAATCTTATGCAAATCATCAATAGATCTCTCTCATCTGCCCCGGGGACGTAGGCATCTTGCAGAACCTTGTAAATCTTGATCTCTCTCTTTTGGTGTGTGTGTGTGTTTGTGATCTAAGATTTGCGTTCTTGGCATTCCCAGTCCCAATAAGTGATATCAGAGCTCTAGGCAACGTTTAGTGGATCAGATCGCTGATTGAAAGCTTGAATTTTCAGAGTCTGAAGCTTTTGTTGGAAAAAAAATTAGATTTTTATTGGATAAAAATCGATTTTTTATTAGATTGGATCTGGTTTACAATTGTTAGTAGAGTGGATCTTTGGTTTGAAGCTTGAATCTTGGAGATTAGAAGCTTCGGTTGGATAGAATAAAATTTTTACCATATTGGATCTCGTCTAATCTTGGTGGAGAGATCAACTGGAAACTCATTTTTGGATTTCAATTGAAGGTAAAAATCTAAACTTTATCATTTGTAACTCCATTCCATAGTTGTTCCATTTGTGTAGTTGTGGGATATGGAGAAATGGCTGGAGAAATATCCAGCGAGAGTGATACTTTTGTAGTAAAGAACATTCAGAATGTTCATCACATGAAGATAGATGTGATAAATTTGATGATACAAACAATTTTAGATTGTGGAGAAGCGTGGTAATGGATGCACTGAATGCGCAGAATTTAGAGGATACTTTGAGGTTTAAGAGAGACCTGCAGAAGTAGATGAGAAGGTTTCTGTTTGGTTGTCGTAACTGGTCGTAATTCGTAAGTCGTAATTGGTAAACTCTTGTACAGTTGTAAATGAGTTACATGTAAGTTTTACGGTGTTTGATTGGTAATATAAATTGTAAAGTAAGAAATATATTGTAGTTTACGGTGTTGGTTGTTGTAATGTATAAGTCGTTAGTGAAAAAGTTGACCACAAAATTAACTATTTGGTAATTTAAAAGTTTTAATACTGCAAATAAATATTAAAAATGTTAAATATTAAAAAATAATACAAATTTGTATGACCACAAAATTAACTGTAACTGGGCTGTAAGTGAGTGGTAACTGGGTTGCAAGTGAGTGTTAGTTGAGTTACGTAAGTCTTTTGCGAATTACGGTCCAAACAAACGTCGTAGTTTTAATTGGGTTGTAAGTCATTTACGAATTACAGACTTTTACGTCTTTTATGGCGAAACAAACAGCCCCTTAAAAGAAGATGAATAAGACAGCGTGTGGCGCCATTAGGTCTTTCTTAACACAGGATCTAAAGTATGATATGATAAATGGGACTTCTGCAAATTTAAAAGATTCTAGCGAGCAAGTACTTGACGAAAAGCATCGAGAACCGCTTGCATTTGAAGAGGAGATTTTACCATTACCAATTGAAGGGTAGATTCTCTATTAGTGATCACACCAACAACTACACGAAGCTTCTCACAGATTTGACAAATTGAAAGTAGTGATCGAGGATGAATATAAAGCGTTGATATTGTTGAGTTCTCTCCCCGATGAGGAATATGAGACCTTCATGCTAACCTTAATTAATGGGACATTCCTTAGCTATAGTAAGGTGACCGCTGGTCTTGTAAACCTTGAATTAAAGAGGAAGGATAAGGAATGTTCTACCAGTGACACATCGGCAGAGGTATTAAGCAAGCAGGAAGTAGTCCAAATCGAAAAAGAGAAAATCAGCAGAAATTCAATTGGAAGCCCAAGGTTGGTAATCAGAAATTAGAGAAGGATCAATGTGCCTTCTATAAAGAGAAAGGATATTGAAAAAATGATTGTCCAAAGCTCAATAAGTCGAAGAAAGAGTCACGATTAGAGACCAATGTCGTGAAGTTAGATGGTAATGATTCTGACTCTTTTGCTTTTCACTTTCTATTACTCCATCAGGTTGTCATTCAGATGCGTCTGAGTGGGTATTGAATATGGGCTCTACCTATCACATTTGTCCCAGAAGGGAGTTGTTTGCTAGATTTGATAAGCTGGATGGCAGTTTGATATCTATGGGAGATGATCACACATGCCAGATTGTTGGTAAGGGTACAGTTCGTATCAAAATGTATGATGGATCATTGAGAGAGTTGAAGGAGTGAGATATATTCCTAGTATGACGAAGAATATATTCTCGGTTGGAACTTTGGAAGCGGACGCCCTCAAAGGGACTCTTGGAGAAGGCTTTCTCAAGATGTCTAGCGGCTCGTTGGTTGTTCTGAAGAGCATTAGACACAACAATTTGTATTACTTGATGGATAGTGCAGTCACTAGATTGGCGTCTTCAGGACAGTTGGATGGCGATTCTACCAGATCATGGCACAGTGGGTGTGGACAAGTTGGCTTGAAGACAGATCAAGTATTGGGAGATGTATCGACCTGCCATTTGGAAGCATGTGACAGTTGTGCTCTGGACATGAAGAAGGTGAAATTTAGCACCAATACTCACCATTTGCAAGATCTTCTTGAGTTGGTTCACGTGGATGTTTGGGGTCCTACCAAGACTGCATCACTTAGAGGCCATCGGTACTTTTTCAGTTGTAGATGATTATTCTAGACATTGTTGGGTATACCCAATGAGACAAAGAGTTGAAGCCCTAGAGTTATTAGTGAAGTAGAAGGGCAGATGGAAAATCAGACGGTAGAAAGATTAAGGTGCTCCGGTATGATCATGTTGAGGAGTACAAGGATTCTCTTCTGTAATTTGGCTAGAACAATGGTATTGTTACCCACTTCACAAATGGAAAAGATGGTGTAGCCGAAGAAATGAATCATGCCTTGGTGGAGAAGGTTCAGTATTTGTTGTCTAATACATTGTTAGATAAATTATTTCGGGCTGAGGCGATTGAGTATGCTAGTCATCTTTTGAATAGGTTACCGAGGACTGCGATAAGAGGTAAGACTCCTTTGGAGATTTGGTCAGGTGGAGTTGCTCGTGATCATGATTCACTTAGAGTATTTGGTCTGGCCTATGTTGATGTCAAGAAAGACATGTTGGATTCCATAGTGAACAATTGGTATTTTTGGGATACAAAGAAGACTTGAAAGGATACCAAGTCATGAGATTCAAAAAACAGAAGGTTTATCTCAAGCAGACATGTCACATTGGATGAGGCTTCAGTTATGAAGCCTACCGTCTCCCAGCAGGTGGAGAAAATGAAGAGCAAGTCAGAAGTATTACAGCGGGTGGAGGTTGATGATACTCCACATGTCTAGTTGGTTCAGTATCATCTGGGATTCCATCAGTCGTGACACGGGTGGAGATCGAGTAGCCGATATGGACACTAGGCATGTTGAAAAAGATGGTTCAGATGCAACTAAAGAAACTAAAGGGAATCTGCGAAGGTGGGTTATAAAGAAGCATGTATCTCATGTTGATGAGGTTCATATGACTCGGCCAGTTGGGCTCGTTGCTACAAAGAAGAGAGTTGGTTGAGCTCGATAAAGCTCATTTGAATGAACTACGAGAGGCTTAATCCCTTGGGCAGAGGGTACGTAAGCAGACGTGATGGCACAGCCGTTTAGTGATGCAGCCTGTATGAAGCTATTTGGTGTATTTGGGTTCTCGAGACTTGGCAACGGAAGCTGATTTGGACTTCACGTAGAGGTGAAGAATTAGACTTCACATAGAGGTGAAGTATTGTGATCTCGATGAACATTTGATCTTCCGGTAAGAAGATAGTTGAGCTTGCATGAGGCGGGCATCCATCCAGTTTGTTGAGCCAATGTTGATATTTGGTGTACTCTACTTTGATTTTGTTGGCCATCTTGAAGACATTTGGACTAGAGTGCTAGTCAGTTGTAGAGTCAGTGTTGGCTCATGTTGAGTTCTTCTTGAGGTCATTTGGAATGGTGTTCCATTCAGTTGCTGAGTTGTAAACACGTTCATTGGTTGGCTCATATAATATTGATTCTCTTCGGTGGAATGTTGGGAATGCATGTATGGTGCATTCCGTTTGGATGGCTGAGCTGAAATTTGAAATCTTTAAAATTGATATTAGAGTTTGGAGAGAGTTCTTTAGGGGACGACAAATTTAATTTGGATTGATTTAATCATTTGGATCCGTTCAGATCGTTTGTGAGTATGGAGAGAGTTGCTAGTGGCGACAACAAACTCAATTTTGAATTGAATCAATCATTTGGATCCAATGTGATCATTTGAAATCAATTGTAAGTGTGCGTTGGCGATTTGTTTGGAACCGGTTGGTCCATTCAGCCAAGTCGAGATCATGTGTCGATTTCGCCGATATCGCGTGTTGATTTTGTCCAGAGCACTCAAGCCAAGATCGTGTGTCGATTTCGCCAGGTGTTCTTTGGAATTCGACTCAGATTTGAAAAATTTTCACAAAAGTGGAGAATGTAGTGAGAGAGCAAAAATAAGAGAAAGAGTTTTTTAAACTCTATGACAGGATTTCGATCGACCGAGCGGTCGACCGACATGCACAGGGCCTGGATCGATCGACCGCTCGGTCGACTAATGTTGCACGAGGAAGAGGAACCCAGTTGGGTCATCTGAACGCGTGGGTCTTACTTACATCTATGAGCAAAGCTCAACATAGATGTGATTAGTTGAGGTGCATAAATAAATTTCAAGATATATAAAAAAAAAGGAAAATTTTGAGGCCTTATTAGAGGGAGTTAGGCTTGCATGACTATACAACTCTTACATCTCAATGTTTCAAGTTATAGTTGTTAACCCTAGAAGCTTTTCCTATGTTATCTCCTTTCGAACTCTAACCTAGCCTTCTGATTAATTGTGCGCACCAATTGTAACATAAAACACAAGATTAACAACTTAGCATGCAAAAAATTAAACTTTATAAAGCATGTAGTAAAATTTACACAAAACACAATATCATATCATCAATACAATCCCTAATCATGCCCTAGTTACAGAAAAGTAGTTCATAACAAAGAAAATAGAACACATTATAATATTAAAATAGATCATGCTAAAATCAAATAAAGAGAAAGGTAAGAGATACCAAAAAGATGAAGCCTTTATGAAAAATTTCTCGTTGAAGATGTTTTGAGATTTAATGGCTAACATCAAAATTTTATTTGATTTTTGCTCAAAAAAAGAGATAAAAAATTGTGTAAGATACAAGAGGCTTAGTAGCGTTTATATAAACAGAGAGCAGTAGAATCCTAGTCGAATGCAAAAACCTAAGTTTTCAAAATTACACGAATTACTGAGAAAATTCTATCCAAAAATTACCGCCATAGTTCGGCCAGCTGCTGAAAATTTGGCTAACTGGCCCAACTTCCAGTTGTATTAAAGCTCTGCTTTTTTACTCATGTTGACCTCTGAGTTGGCATTCCCGTTGACTGGTTCACGACTGCTTGGCCGAAATCTATGACTGGGTGGCCGAACTTTTGGTCCATTTCAGTCCTAAATTTTTATGAAATTTCTAATTTTGCGTGAAGGCTCTGTTGAAATGTTCGACTCTGCATCAGATCTCTGGTTCTGCTTCTCTTTTGTTCACTTGATATCATCAATTCGCTAATTTTCGCTCTTTTCTTCTAATTTACTCTTGACCTAAAATCTGCAAAATAACACTAAAAAAATATCCATGTAGCATTAAATGTGGCAAATAATAGGCATAAAAAGTGATGTAAAATATGTATATAAACCACACAAATCAGGCCGGGGATGAAGTATTGGCCCAAAGGCCCATCGCTCTAGTTTTGATGATGATTAACTCATGTAGTTATAGTACTAATGATCTTGTATTTAATTAGTCTCAGATATTTGATCAAGATCTTAGTAGGTGATTAGCTTCAACAAAAGAGTTTTGAGAGCTAACACAAGTGGATTCAAGAGCTCGCGCGTCAAGATCGTATCTAGCACTCGGTTGGAGTCCAGCTCGTTGGATCGTGTTTGGATCGAGTCGTCTTGAAGATGAAGATCGACAAGAATACTTCAGTTTGTTTAATTTATGTTTAGATCTTGTGTAAAGATAGATAGTGTTGATACGCTTAAGTTCACATACACACACAAGTTTCAATATGTTTAGTTTTTGGTTTTCGGTTTTATATTTCATGTCAAAAATATAGATATATATCTTATATGTGTATTGAATTCTGTCCATATACTCTATGCTTTAAATGTGTTTTAAATATCGTATTTTTGTATTTAACAAGTTTGAGAAAAATCGGATTTCCATTTCAAAGTTTGGTTTTTGAAAAATACAGATTTTGTGTTTAAGCCTAATATCAATATCACAAAAATGGTTCAAATAGTTTGTAATATGTGTTGATTTTTAGTCACATATGTTTGTTATTCAAATATATTATAAGAACTTATTTTTGTGAAATTTATGTGATTTTATGGGATTTAATTGGTATTAAATAACCTAAGTTTCAAATCTCAAATTATCCAGCCAGATCAGCTAGCGGTCGACCGGACGGTCGACCGATGTGTACGAGAACATGCACATGGCCAGCCTACTCGGCCGGTCAATCGTGCGGTTGACCGACTGAAAGTACCTAGCTCTCAGGTGCTGGCCGGTCGACCGGGCGGTCGACCGATGGCTTGGTCCGTTCGACCGGGCGGTCGACCGAAGGCTCAACGGTTAGAAAAATGACCGTTGGTCGGTCGACCGGTAGGTCGACCGGAAGGGCAATTCTAGCTTTTCCAGATTGCCAACGACTAGTTTTTGGAGATGGTTATAAATACACATCTCTTGGGCTGATTTTAAGAAGAATTTCAAGAGCAAATTTTCTCATCTTTACAAGTGTTTTAGCAACAAGTTTTTAAGAGTTTTTGGGCTAAAAGATTTATCTTTTATTTATTTTTCAAGGGTTGAAAAAATCATAGAAAAATAGAACATTTGGGATATTGGTTTTGATCTTCATTTCTATCTTTATATAGCATTTTTCTCAAGTACTTTTCTTTGTGTTTTGATTTTCAAACACCTTGTATTCTCACACTTGAGCTATCATCTCTATCCTATCTATAAGATCTTGTTTTTGTGGAAAAATTTGTTTGTGGTCTTTGAGATCACCAAGATTGTAACTTTCTCTTTGCTTTGGCTTTGGCTTTGGCTTTGTTCCTATTCCTCTAAGTGTAGAGGTGATTGTGTTTTGAGTTTGTTGGTATCCCTCTAAGTGTAGAGGTGATTATGATAAAGTTTTGACTTAGTGCCTTATCTCTCTAAGTGTAGAGGTGATTGTTATTGTGCCTAACCTTTTGTGTAGAGGTTGTTTGTTTGGATAGAGGAGTTGTGTACTCCTAATTTGTTTTGTCAAATCCTCAGTAGAGGTTCCCTATGTGAGAGTCCTATGTGGACGTATAATGGAAATCCTTCTGTGTGAAGGCATGGACATAGAGCAGTGGCTCGAACCTCGAAACATATCTTGGTGTTTGTGATTGATCCACTATATCTAAACCTCTTTCTTTTATACCTTGCATTGTTTCATATTGTTCATATCATACATATATGCTTAGTATTGTTTGTGTGTGCCCATACTTGTGTTAAACCAAGAGAGCTTCAAATAGCACCTCAATTCTTATTTAGAGGAATCAAGAGGAGTTAGTTCAGAGTCCTTCACCGGGAATTCGGCTACACTCTTTGGTTATACATAGTGTGTTGCATTTAGTTTTTGTTTCCGCATCACTTGTCATTAGATTAGCCATACACCTATTCACCCCCCTCTAGGTATATTTTCAATTGGTATCAGAGCCTACGCTCCTGATATTAGGTTTAACCACCTAGGAGTGAGATCTTAGTTAGCTAATCTATATTTGTATTTGCACACATATAGTTTATATACTCATGGATTTCATGACCCCTCTAATATTTGATGTTTCCAATATCGATATATGGAAACTTAGAATGAGTGCCTATTTAAAAATCCTAGGAATGCATGTTTACCTTGCTACTACCAAGAAATCCTATCTGGTAATAACAAGCATATAGAGGCCAATGCACAAGCCTTAGAGGCACTTAGATGCACTCTTAACAAAGATTATCTATTTATAGTTTCTCGTTGTGATTCTGCTTTTGCTGTATGGAATACAATGACCTCTCCAAAACTACAAACGACAAACCACGTGGAGAAGGAATCTAGTGGAGATGAGTCCGAACAAGCTTGCTACATCGTCCAAGGGAATGACTCCCTCGTGGTAAACTCAGAAACTCAACTAGATGATTGTACTAGTTCTTTAGGAGATGACATTATGGATGCTAATGCTTTGAATGAAGAACTATTTATTGTTTGTAAAAACTTGCTTGAAAAGTACCAAGTTTTTAAAAAGAAAATCTTTCAATTAAATAAAGAAAATAAGGATTTGTGTTCAAAGCTTGGATTAGTTTTGCAAGAGAAGGTTGAGATTTCAAGTGAAAGAGATTCCTTGAAAAGCCAACTTGACCTTGTCTTAAAGGAAAATGAAATGTTGAAAAATAAAAATGATTTTGATATTATTTTGAAGAAAAATTAGATTTTATCTTCAAAACTTGAAATTGTTTTAAAAGAGAATGATTCTTTAAAAAATAAAATTGTTTCAATTTCAAAATAATTAGATTTGATTTCAAAGGAAAACTCTTCTTTGAAAAATGATCTGTCTTCTCATGTTTGTCATATTTCTAGTGCTCCATCTATTAGTGATAAACATGTTGCATGCTCTACTTTGTCTTCAAGTATTAAAAGTGATATATGTATTGTTTTCTATAGATTTTGCAAAGGGGAAAACTTACAAAAAAGGGGTCGAGGAGTTAAATTACAAGTAATTCTTTGAAGTAAAAAGATTACAGGTAGATCTCATCTGAGATTTCTGGGGAAGTATGCCGGCAGGAATCTGATCAGCGCGCGATCATTTTATCCCTTTGAAGATGCAATCGATCAGACAATCAGACTGCTGCCTGATGGGATTCCTTTCTCTCCTGGTTCGGGGAATCGGAGAACAGAAGGTCGGTAAAACCCTCTTGTTACTTCTCAAACTGCCTCCACTTGGGAATTCCTTCTCGCATGGTTCCAGAAATTCCTTGAGAGGGAGGAAGATCTTAGGGTATTAGCACCCTGATTAGAGAAATAATTCTCTGAATTCTTGGAAGCAAGAGAATGGGTCTCTGTTTAGCCGTCTCTCCTCTTTTTCCTCTGCTTTTCGGCCTCTCTCCCTGTGTGTATACCCTGGTGGGCTATTTATAGGGAGAGCAAGGGTATAATTGTCCCTTGAAAGTCTGAAAACAGATTGAGTCAATCTGTTTAAATCTAAAAAGTAGCCTTGCCGCGAGGCTAGAATCAGCTTTTGCGAAATTAGGAATAGCAGGTAATGTTGATCTCCTGATTCGCTTTGATTCTTTCCAAATAACTGAAAGATCTCCCCTGATCTTCTTACTTGTTTTAGGAGAGTCAAGAGATTATGGCAAGCAACTATCAAATTTGATCTCAGATTTGATCTCGATTAAATTTGATCTTGAATAGATTTGATCTCATCTGGAGATTCAATTGGTCAAAGGTGACCATAAAGGACCCGCAGCGGGGCTACTTCATCGAGCTCGCAGCGGAACTGTGGGGAGCGTCTGGCGAAGTTAGAAAGAAAGCTCTTCAGCGGAGCTGGATACTTTCGTGGCGAAGCTACCCATTAGCCTTCTGCACGGCTGCTGCGGACTTAACTGAGCACCTCTTGCAGCGAAGTTCGCGAGGGGACTCTCTGTGATGCTAAGCAATTTTAGCTTCTCATGCGAGACTCATCTTATGGGCTCATGCGGGGCTAAGTGTTGAGCTAACTTAGTGTCCCCTACGAGCTTTTCTTGGTTTACTGTCTGCTTCACCGGATCAGTAGAGTCCAAGTTGTTGATTCGTCCCTTTGAGATAGGTAAAGAACTGGTCGTCAGCTTGTCTGCCGCTTGTCTTTTGTAGATGTCAACAAGTTAGACATTGTTCAGGCCAGTTAGGAATCTTGTCTTTTTTAGAGTGTCAACAAGACCCCTTCAAAGTTTTAGTAAGTTTGCAATGGACTGGTTCAGACTCTGAAATACTTTGAACTGCTTTGAATGATAGTATGTGAAATGCGAACGTCGCCATAGTGGTTGAGTTCAACTTTACTTTCAATTCTGCTTCCATATTAGAATAAGTTCGCCAAGGAATCGTGTAGATTCGCAATTCTGAATAGCTTTGCGTCTGAATAGCTTCCCGTCTGGATAACTTTGCGTTTGAGCCTCCTAGAGTAGCTTCGCTTAAAATCAGTTTTGGAACGACGTTCCCTTTCCCGAGGTTGAAATAACCTCTCTTGCATTAACGAGGGAGATCATTCCTTTTGCACGCATTTTCGAGGGGGACTATTCCCTTTCTCAAGGCTCAGTACTTGAGTCCTTAAATTCGCTCGCGCTTCCAAGCTTGAAGTAGCGGCATAGTCAGGCCATGAGGCCTATAAATAGGACACCTGAAATCCTCTTCAGAGAAACATACTTTTCATGACACTTCCTGGTGGTCCAGAGAAAGATACTCATATTTCTGAAATAGTGGGGGCGCCCACTCTGGTCACTAACCGGCCAAGAGCTGGTAAGTCTCGGTCATCCGATGACTTTCAGGGGGTTCAACTCCCTTAAATTTACTAGTTATCTTAGGGATCAAGTTCCCTGAATCTTTGCATTTGGCTGATTTTCAGAAAAGGGATTCGACCCTATTTTTCAGCTTCTTGGTGAAGCTATCATTTTCGCTTGATTAGGAAAAGACTTTTTCATGCAGAGTTTCTGTCTTGATGTGTTGAATTTATCTGTTAAATCTGTCACATAAGTGAGAATTGGGACTTAGCCTCTTCGAGGTTGAGCTAGTTTTGCCATATAAGTGGGGCTAAGACTGTGTCGCTCTGAACCAGTCTGGCTTAGCCATATAGGCGAGGCTAAGACTTAACCCTTTTGATGCTCCTTCAGTCTAACTGCCTTAAGCGGAGCTAAGACTTGGCTTATGCTGAGCTAACCCATCATTACTGTGCAAGCGAGGCTATCCTCTGCTTAATTGAAGCATCACTGAATCGGATATGAATTGCTTTGCCCCAAAGAATTTGCCTTAGTATTTCACCTTTGCAGCTTTCTCTTTGATTTACTGCTAACCTGTTTCCAGTTTGCATTGCAGTGAACTGTGCTTGTTAGGCTTTTGTCTTGATGAAAGAGACCAGAAACTTGCCTCTTGATCTTCAAGTTGAAACTTTAATCCTAAGCAGGAGGAACATACTAGAGCAATTGATGTGTGTTCTAAGAAGAGGTTGGCAGTTGCTTATCCGAGATGATCCACTTTGGGAAGGCGGACGTCACCTGTAAGGTCTCGGATCCTTCCTTTACCAATTTTCATCAAAGAAGATTCAATTTTTTGGTGGCAACCAGTCCTTTGTCAATTTTCATCAAAGAAGATCTAGCTTCTTGATGGCAAAATCAGCCATTATGCGAAAGATTATGGCCTTGTGTAGGAGGAAGGCCTTTCGTGTCCAGTTGGTTTGGCTTGTCACCTTGGAAGTAAATAGGACAGCTTGTATGCCTTTGGAGAATGATTCAGTTGTATGAAAGACCACCTTGATGTAGCGTCAATGTACCTTCCCTTTGAATCAATAAAAATGTTCATTTTCTGTTTATCTGCTTTGTTTCCCTCCTCCTTTTGAATTTTGAAGGTAATTGGAATGGACCGGCGGGGCTAAACTTCCTACGAAGTTAAAGACAGAATCCCAGCTAAATATGGAACGAGCTTTCAGCGAAGCTAGCATGAATTTTTTGCAAAGTTAGAACCGAGCTTTCAGCGGGGCTGAAGTTCATCTTTCGGCGAAGTTACTTAAACGTCGCATGAGGTCAACGCTGAACTCACGGCGGAGTTAGCCCTTAGTGGGGCTGAAGTAACGCTACTCGGGAAAGCGCTTAGGCGCCGTTTCAAATTAATTCGAAACGACGGCCTGCGCTCCTTTCGAGAAGGCAAAGTTTAGGCAATGATCAGCCTATAAAAACCCGATTAGGCTGAAAAGAGAAGGCACCACTTCTCTTTGAATTTTTAGAGAACCCCAAATCTCTTCTCCTTCTTTCTTCTTCGTTTGGAAATTCGAGCACTTCTTCAGTTCTCCAATGGCTCTCAAAAGACGAGCAGGAAAAGAGGTAGCAACCTCTACGACGGAGGGTCCTCCTCCTGCTCCGGTCATCGAACGACCTATCGCGGGTAGGGATCTTTCCCTTCTACTCAGAGATTTTCATCTCTTTTTGAAGCCAATTCCTGGCTATTTCATACTGAATCTAGAACGATTCATTGTGATCCAGTGATCTCAGGGAGTTTAAGTCCCTTAATTTCCCTTGATTTCTTGATTGGGAATCTAAGACCCGAAGGGGTTTCTTCTCCAAGCTTCTATGCGAAGCTAACCCTTAGGCGGTTCACATCCTGCCCAATAATAGAATGCGAAGCAACCTTTGGAGCGCGGCTGAAAAGGACCGTAATGCCCTTAAAATAATTTTTAGGCAACAGTACCCTTCTAACGAAGTTAGCCCTTGAGGGCTTCTTCGCATTCTGTTATCTGAGGTCAAGTTTCTAGAGTAAAGCTAATACTTGGATATTTTTCTACATCCTGCCTTCATGTGGAGTGCGGAGTTAAGCTTCTGCTGCGAAGCTGAGCTTAGGGGCGAAGCTATTGTTAGGCCAGCTTTACTCGGAGAGCGAAACTATATCTTAACAAAAATTACATTCTTTTTTAGCTTTCCTTCAGCCGATGAACTAATCATAGTTTCCCCTTGTTTTTATAGTGCACTATACTCCTGTTCCTCTGAACCGTCTCTTTGGAATGGCCAGAGGGCATCTTTGTTGAAATTGAGGCTCGCCTGGCCCAAACAGTGAGCTTTAATGAGGCCGAGTTGAGGTCGCAGGTACTTATCATGGCTGCTGAGGAGAGGAAGAATAGGCTGGCCATTCTTGAAGAACGGATCAAATCCTACGAAGCACCCTCGTAGCTTGTAATCCGAGCATCCTTGTATCCCTCTTTTGAAATTAATAAAAAGTGATTTTATCTGACTTCCATGTTGCATTTTCAACTTGTTTTATCTTCTAAATTTTCAATTCTTACTTTCAAGTTGTATTGTAATCCTCAAAAGGAAACGAAATAATGATATAACTAATCTAATCAGTGATGATAAGCTGATAGAGTTAGTCACACATTTGAGAAAATAGTCCTTACTGGACTTAAAAGAAAAGACTTGGCTATCTGTCGGTTCAGAGGTCGCAATGACATAACCGATTGAGAAGCCACCAAGCTCAAAATTTTGTTATTCAGAGGTGACGAACTGGACATGATGACAAAGAAATAGTCTCTACTGGACTGAAAGATAAGACTTGGCTATCTGTCGGTTCAGAGGTCGCGATGACGTTACTGATTGAGAAGCCACCAAGCTCAAAATTTTGTCATTCAGAGGTAACGAACTGGACATGATGACAAAGAAATAGTCCCTACTGGACTGAAAGATGAGATTTGGCTATCTGTCGGTTCAGAGGTCATGATGACGTAACTGATTGAGAAGCCACCAAGCTCAAATTTTGTCATTCAGAGGTGACGAACTAGACATGATGACAAAGAAATAGTCCCTACGGGACTGAAAGATGAGACTTGGCTATCTGTTGGTTCAGAGGTCGCGATGACATAACAGATTGAGAAGCCACCAAGCTTAAAATTTTATCATTCAGAGGTGACGAACTAGACATGATGACAAAGAAATAGTCCCTACTGGACTGGAAGGTGAGACTTGGCTATCTGTCGGTTCAGAGGTTGTAGAGACGTAACCGATTGAGAAGCCATCAAGCTCAAAATTTTGTCATTCAGAGGTGATGAACAGGACATGATGATAAAAAAATAGTCCCTACTGGACTGAAAGATGAGACTTGGCTATCTGTCGGTTCAAAGGTTGCAGGGACGTAACCGATTGAGAAGCCACCAAGCTCAAAATTTGTCATTCAGAGGTGACGAACTGGACATGATGACAAAGAAATAGTCCCTACTGGACTGGAAGGTGAGACTTGGCTATCTGTCGGTTCAGAGGTCGCAATGACGTAACCGATTGATAAGCCACCAAGCTCAAAATTTGTCATTCAGAGGTGACGAACTGGACATGATGACAAAAAAATAGTCCCTACCGGACTGAAATGTGAGACTTGGCTATCTGTTGGTTCAGAGGTCGCGATGACGTAACCGATTGAGAAGCCATCAGCTCAAAATTTGTCATTCAGATGTGACAAACTGGACATGATGATAAAGAAATAGTCCCTACTGGACTGGAAGATGAAACTTGGCTATCTATCGGTTCAGAGGTCGTAGGGACGTAACCGATTAAGAAGCCACAAAGCTCAAAATTTGTCATTCAAAGGTGACGAACTGGACTGATGACAAAGAAATAGTCCCTACTGGACTAGAAGATGAGACTTGGCTATCTGTCGGTTCAAAGGTCGAGATGACGTAACCGATTGAGAAGCCACCAAGCTCAAAATTTGTCATTCAGAGGTGACGAACTGGACATGATGACAAAGAAATAGTCCCTACCGAACTGAAAGATGAGACTTGGCTATCTGTCAGTTCAGAGGTCGCGATGACGTAACCGATTGAGAAGCCATCAAGCTCAAAATTTTGTCATTCAGAGGTGACGAACTGGACATAATGACAAAGAAATAGTCCCTACTGGACTGAAAGATGAGAATTGGCTATCTGTCGGTTCAGAGGTCGCGATGACGTAACCGATTGAGAAGCCACCAAGCTGAAAATTTGTCATTCAGAGGTGACGAATTGGACATGATGACAAAGAAATCATTCCACTGGGGGGAATAAGACTCCATGGGGATTTTGTTATCTCCTTTGGATGTTATTTGGAAGAAATTGTCAGAGGTATATTGTTAACGTGACAACCAGAAAAGTCTACTGAGGACTGATTATTAGAAACCCACTAGGGAGTTAGGAAATGAATCCCATAAGAGATTTCATGTCAGAGGTGATCGTTAACGTGACAAAAAGAACTTCGTGGGAATTTGTAAAGCAACTTGCCAGAGGTGTGAATTAACTTGACAAGGATTCATTTACTGTTAGAGGTGCTTGAGCATAACAGTAATTTGAGTGGACCTGTCGTTCTATTGAAGAGAATGACAAGCGGGGTTTATTCGCCAGAGATATTGGCTCTTATCCGTTGGGGAGTAAATTATAATCTTGCTACCAGAGGTTTAGTGTTAACATGATAGGTTAGACTCATCATTTTGCAAGGGAGATGAATACCTTTATATGTGGTCTTACCATTCCATGGATGCGAATTGGTAAGTGATTTTGGAGAAGGAATCAAATAGGAACATGTCCCTTAGGATTTTTGGCAAATCCTCAGCTTTTAACGGATTTGGCATGCCTTTACCAACTACCGTTTGAGTTGGGCTAGCCATGCATTCCCCTCAGCATGATGAGTTGTCGAGGACTTATGTTGGGCTTAAAGGCCAACATTTTCCTCTATCCTTAACCGTTAGAGGTGTTGGATTATTTGGTTACTGCATTCATAACCTTGATTCTTCTTTGAGACAACCAGTGTATGATTAGCTCGATACTGGTTTACGGTCGTATGATCTCGTTTAGAGAAAGAGAGAAGCGCTCCTTCTGCATATCTTAGATCTAAAGGTTTTGATCAGAGGTATAATGTTAACTTGATCTTGAGAAGGATCTTATTAAGGATAATACTTCTTCAAGAACTTGCCGTTGATCGGCATCATGAGTAAATCACCATCTGAAGTCATAAGGCGATATGTCCCGTTTGAATAGACTGTCTCTATTACGAACGGTCCTTCCCATTTGGGTTGAAATTTGCCTTTGATTTTGTGCGTCGTGATCATCGGTCGTCTGACAGCTAAAACTAAATCTCCTTTCTGGAAGACTCTTTACTTGACCTTCTTATTGAAGACTTTTGAGATCCGGGCTTGATACAACTCAATGTGTTGCTGAGCTTGTAACCGCTTCTCATCTAGGGCTTCGAGCTCTTAGAGTCGCAACCGATCGTTGTCCTCCATTGTCATCTTAGTTATCAAAGCGACTCGTAATGATGGCATCTGGATTTCTAAGGGTATGACTGCTTCGCACCGTATACCAGAGAAAAAGGCGTATTACCTGTCGGGGTCCGAATTGTGGTTCGGTAGGCCCAAAGACATTCACTAAGCTTCTCAATTCAGTCTCGCTTATTTGATGAAACGAACTTTTTGAGTAACTTAATGATTGTCTTGTTGAATGCTTCCGCCAAGCCATTTGTGGCAGGATTATAAGCAGTTGATGGCCACGTTCTGAATCTGGTACTTATCGCAAAACCGATAGAATACCTGGCTTATGAACTGGGGACCGTTATCATGGATGATCTGCTTAGGGATACCAAATCGATGGATGACATGGTGTTTGATGAAATTAACCACGTTAGAAGTTTTAACTTCAACCAGTAGTATAGCTTCTGCCCACTTTGAAAAGTAATCGGTTATCGCTAGGATAAATCAGTGTCCTTTTGTCAAAGAAGGGCTGATTGGCCCTACGACATCGATTCCCCATGCTTCAAATGGCCATGAAATAATAGTTGAATGGAGTAGCTCCGAGGGCTGATGTATGAAGTCTGCATGGATTTGGCAGGCTTTACACCTTCGTGCATATTGGATGGCTCGGCTATCATGGTTGGCCAATAATATCCAAGCCTGTGCAATCCGTCCTTAAGTTTTGGACCTGGCTGATGAGCTCCGCACGTGCCATCGTGCGCTTCTTTCAGTACTTCCTATGCCTCTGAATTAGAAAGGCAACGGAGGAGGACACCGTCGTATGAACGACGGTAAAGTGTCTTCAGAGTTAGATCATAGTAAAAATGGAGAGACCTTCATCTGATAGATACCGCTTATTTGGAGTTGTCCGACAGCAAACCATGTAAAGCATAGTCAATGAAGGAAAATCGCCAATCTCTTGGCTTAAGATCCATCGAGATATTATAGACTTCTCTGTTTCTTAACATATATTTAGAGCAGACAAGGTGTCGAGTCACCACTGTAAGGTGATACTCGTGGTCGGAAGGTAGGAGTGTACTAATATTCAGAGAGAGAGTTTAGAATCAACCTTCGATGCTCTTATGTGATGCTCAAAAACTCCAAAATGTATTCACAATTTTTCTTTACTCCTTCCGAATCACCGTCGTAGCATAAGCTATTACGGGTCGATCCTCAGGGAGAGCGTGCAATAGAAGCATTCACGGTTTCAAAATTGAGTTTGAAGAAAGAAAACAAAAGTTCTTCTATGTTCAAGAAAAACAAAATGACATGGAAAAGAGAGGAAAAATTCTTTGTGGATTTTGTTGCATAAAAAGGAAAAGGATGAAAGGAAAGTGAAATGAACTTGGAAAACTTTAGGTAGCTTGGAAAGAAAACTTTAAGAAGGGAAACTTTGAAAAGACTTTAGAGAAAAAAACTATGACTAGCTAACTCTTCTAATTTACTAACTTACTAATCTCATAGGGTGAAGCATACCTCATGTTGATTCATCGGCAAATGTTTGTCTTGCTTGTTTGGTTAAAATATTTTCCCATGTAGAGGATGAGTGATCTTCTCGGCTTATCTTGTAGCCTTATTTATTCATCGGCTCCCAAGATAGATTTTCAATGGTGGAATCAAGGAGTGTCACTCAAGGGAATGCTAAGGAAGAAGATACAAGATTCATTAGTCTTTCAAAGCCATACTCGAGCTAGCATTAAAGTAAGAAAATTGTACTACAAATAGCATAGTTAGGTGCTCCATCTCCATGTTCCATCAAGGCACTTGTTCTAAAGACAAGGCTCTAAATGAGGCTCACATGAATCATATGGAATGAAAACAAGCATTTGCCAAGAATTAAAGTAACTCATCTTCATTGGGGATAATAGAGACTTGAAATTATAAGACTACAATAAAGCATCCAATGAATCACATGAATCAGCAATCACACAAGAGTTAGAAGTTAGTAAAGTTAGTGGTTAGCTAGTCATGTTAGAGAGTTAGCTAGACATTGAAATGAAAAGCACACAATAATTCATTGTAGAAGAAGATGCAATGGTAATAAAAGCTTGAAGAACGTAAAGCACTAGAACAAGTAAAGATGAGAAGAAAGATGGATCAATCCTTGCATTCAAGTTGTCACCACTTCAATTACAAGATCTCACACACTCTCTCTCTCTCTTTGCAGAATTCTAGATGGAGAAAGAAGATTACAAGAGCACTAAAGAAAACTAGAGAAAATCCCTACAATTCTCTCAAAAATACAAGCCCTTCTCTCCTCCGAGGCCCTAAGGGTTTATTTATAGGCTCCAGGGGATGAGGCCCTCAAATCTCAGTCGTGGGATTAAACGCTGGTCAACGGCCAGATTCTTGCCGCGGATCCGAGGCCAGAGCCGCGTTTCCGCGGCAGAATCTTGGCCGTTGCGCCGACGATTTCTATTGCCATTCTGTTACGGTCCGTATGCCTCGCTAGATCTTCTAGAAAGTTGGGGATATTCGTGGACGACTCCAGACCTGGGCTTCTCTTTTGGGCTTCTTCTTTTGGGCTCCTTATTTAATCCCATTATTCCTTAAAAATTCCTTGATTATGGGCCTTCATCTCCATTAATGGTGGACCTGAAAAAGGAGAGAGAAAAGCAATAAAAAATCTTAGTTTTATTTACATAAAGCATGATATGGAAGTGGAAAATGATGCAAAAATGAACTCCAATCACACCCCCCATAACTAGCTTTTGCTCGTCCCCGAGCAATAAGAAAAAGAAGAAAAAAATCCTAGCTAAATTATTGAACCACTTTCGTAGGTGTCACGATTGCACTGAGCTCGTGCAACAAGCCGTTAAAGCTCTAGATTACCCTAGAGGAGGAGTGTTGTCTCCTGAGGGTTTTCAGCGGATTGCACCCACAAAATCCAAAAAAAGAAAAAAAATGTTAGTGAAAAAATTTATGATCCATATTTTTCAAGAATTTTTCTTGATCTATAGGTTTCGGGTTACCCTAAATTTGTCATTTTTTTTATAAGTGTCTATTTAGAGTTTTGTCTTCAACTTAGGTTAAGTTTTTAAGGAATAGAACAAAAACCGGATTTTGCATCAAGCCTAGTATATATACATCTATAAATATGAAGGATTTTTCTTAGACTAAAGTTCATTTATTTACTAATATATACAATCTTTTTATTTTTTTCTTTTCTTTTTATTTTTATTTATTTATTTACACCTCCTTAGCCTCCTTAGGCTTTCTAATTTACCCATGTAGCGAGCTTCTTACCGATGACTCCCAAACCAGTCGGTCTTAGGGCACCAGATGAAGATACATCCCTAAGGTTCAAGGACTCGAGTAAACTAGGCCACGAATACTAAGGACTTAACCACCTTTAGGCGTGACTGGCCATGCTTCTAAAGGCACAACTAACCAGCTTAATTAGTGGCTAAGTAATTATTTTATTTATTTATTTATATATATTTTTCTATATTTTTTTAATATTATATATGTGTAAATAGAATCACTAAGTCTTTGATTAATCCCTCAATATGTTTAATGTATATAATGCTAAAGAGAGAATTAAAATCTAGCTATCTTTCTTATCCTTTTTTACTAAACCTAAAAATCCAACAAAACTCCTCTTTTCGACTTATATTAAGAAATCTTAGTTTAGAGTATCCTTAATTCCTAAGATCAAGTTTGATTCTTTAAAACTGGATCAAAATTTTCTCTTTTTTTTATGGTTTTCTAAAAAGAAAATTTTTAAAAAGAAAATGAAAAATCTAAAAAGAAAATGAAAAATCTAAAAAGAAAATAAAAAATCCTAAAAAGAAAATAAAAAAATCTTAAAAATCCTAAAAAGAAAATAAAAATCCTAAGTTAGTATCTACCCCCCATACCTATCTCATGCATTGTCCCCAATGTATGAAAGATAAAGTATGCATGAAATAGGTGAAGGAACCGTGTCACCCTCTTCGTCGTTTTGGACCAGCGGTGGTGCTGGGTCCAGCCGACTGTGAACGCCTCAGACCTTCCTCAATACGGTCTAATCGAGACATCTGCTCCTCAACTTGCTTGTGCAGTCGATTTTGTCCCCGGAATATTTTCTTCATGCCCCGCCAAATGGTGGACATGAAGGCACGTGAATCTGCAGGGGGGTCCTGTCGCCAAAAGGCAGGCTCATCTTCTTCCTCTAAACTTTCCTCTGAAGAGGACTCCACTAGCACATCTTCGGGCTGGACACTAGGGGTCCAGACCGCATGTAGACAACTATTATAGGCACTAGTGGCCCTCTCATGTGCTATAAACAACCGGTCATATGCGTCAAACACAGCATCCGGTAGGAAAGTCCTACATAGACGAGTAATCAGAATAGGGTGTGAATGCTTAGCACCACGGGTGCGTGAGGAATTGGCAATGATAGAATGGAAGATGGTTTTGTTGATGCAGACCGTGTGCTACCTAGTCATGAGGTCGTGAATTATTAGCAGCACAGGCCTGTTGAAAGAAGTGGTGTGGTCTAGTTCCAGAATATTGCGTTGGATCCATCGACCAACACAATGCACATTACGGAAAGTGATACTGGCTTTGAGCCCTCGGTCTTGTTCTGTGCAGCGGGCCCCCATAATGGACATGTAGTCAATGAGAAGAAGGGGGTCGCTGTGTTGTGGGTAACAGGGGACGTGAGTGAGTTCCTCAAGTAGAGGAAGTGTGATGAAAATGTCACCTAGGGGCATATGAACCGCGAATTGGTACGTGTCGAAATTTACCGAAGCATGAGCAATGGAAGTGTAAAATGATTTCACTAATTCAGGACAATAAAATGCATCATGATCGGAATTATCATACACAAGAGAATACCAATCCCAAGCACAGATTCTATCTATAAAAATATGCCCATACCCATTGTTATCACTAAAAATCCTTGAATAATCTTTCTAAGCAAAAAGTAATGGTGCCATGCTAAGGATGTGAAACAACACAATAGATCGGAGAAGTAGAATGCAAACCACCCCGGAATACGTGAGGGGAAATAAAATCCGAATTGCAGAGGGTCCTGGACAGAGAATTCAGACGATCGGGCACTGGATCGGCCAAGAGCAGGGAACAGCGACTGCAACAAAACTTGGCGGCACACCAGGGAAGAAGAGATGGCCGCAGAATCGCGGGTTTTCTAGAGAAAACGCGGCAGAAAGTATGAGTCTGTGGAGGAGAAAATTTTTAGGGGCGGCGCTCGAGTGGGTTGTTTCAGATCTGAGATGAGATCTAGTGTGAGGGGAGAGACTCAGGGTTAGATGATATTTATAGGAGGCTAGAAGAGTTAAATTCTCAAAATTACCCTAGGTTGAATTAGATATTTACAACCCTAGGGTGATTTAAAAGGGATTCATGAAGAGAGGGAACTCTTGGTGCCATTTAGCACCAAAGTCCACTTATTTTAAGTTATTACTTTTTTATATTTTTTTTCTTTTATCAATTTTTTGTTTTTATTTTTATTATTTACAAAAGGGGTCCCAAAATGATATGCAGGGAGAACAGGGAAAATGTACAAATGAAATGGTCACATATAGACTGGGTCATAAAGACCCAGTTCATGAACATTTTGTGACACGAACTCAGTGGTAAAAAACGGCTTCAAGCGTTGACCGTTCACAGTGAAAGTTTTGCCATTTTTTGGATCAAGAATTTCAATGGCACCATGTGAGAAGACTTTTTGCACAATGTATGGTCCTGACCACCTGGTTTTCAATTTACTAGGGAAGAGGTGGAGTCTTGAGTTGTATAACAGAACCTTTTGTCCTGAGACAAAAAATTTTCGATGAATGGATTTATCATGAAAGAGCTTGGTTATGTGTTTTGTTATCTGAGCGTTGTCATATGCCTCATTTCTCAGCTCTTCTAGCTCAGATATTTGCAATTTTCTCAAGGCACCGGCTTATCCAAATCTAAGTTCAGCTACTTTAATGCCCACATAGCTCGGTGTTCTAGCTCCACAGGCAAGTGACATGATTTTCCAAATACAACTCGATATTGAGACATACCGAGGACAGTCTTGTAAGCGGTCCTGTATGCCCATAAGGCATCAGTGAGTTTGATGGACCAATCTTTACGGTTCTGTCTAACGGTTTTCTCCAATATGAGTTTTATTTGTCTATTGGTGACTTCTACTTGCCCGTTAGTCTGAGGATGGTATGCCGTAGATAATGTGAGAAATAGAGTATTTGCGCATTAGGGCTTCAAAAGCCGATTGCAGAAATGACTCCCATTGTCACTGATTATCGCACAGGGGGATCCGAAGTATGAGATGATATTTTCTCGTAAAAACTTGATGACAACTTGGTTGTCATTTGTCCTTTTTGGAACTGCTTCAGCCCATTTGGAAACATAATCTACAGCTACCAAAATGTATTGGTTGCCATAGGACAGAGGAAAGGGTCCCACAAAGTCGATGCCCCACAGATCAAAAATTTCAACTTCCAAGATGGGTGTAAGGGGCATCATGTCTTTCCGCGTGATTCAACCCGTCATTTGACACCTGTCACATAGCTTGTAGAAAGTATATGCATCCTTAAAGAGAGTGGGTCAGTAAAATTCACTCTGAAGTACTTTCTCAGCAGTTTTTCGTAGACCAAAATGTCCACCGCAAGCTAGCTTGTGACAGAATGTCAAGACACTCTGATGTTCATCCTCAAGAAGACACCTTCGTATTATCTGGTCAGGACAATATTTGAATAGATATGGTTCATCCCAAAAGAAGAACCGTATTTGACTCATGAAACGGTGTTTGTCCTGACCTGACTAATTGGAAGGTGTTCGCCCGGTTGCAAGGTAATTCGCTATGTCAGCATACCAGGGCTCTCCACACATTATAAAAATGTGTTCGTTAGGGAAATCATCATTTATGGGTATTTTCTCCTTTGGTGCATTGGGGATTCTTGACAAATGATCAGTTACCACATTCTCAACGCCCTTTTTATCCTTGATTTCCAGATCAAACTCTTGCAAAAGAAGTATCCATCGAATAAGTCTTGCCTTTGCATCCTTCTTTTGCATTAAGTATATTAGGGCGAAGTGATCGGTGAAAATAGTAGTCCTGGACCCTAGCAGGTATTGGCGAAATTTTTTCGACGCAAATACAACAGCTAAAAATTCCTTTTCAGCAGTTGTATAATTGAGTTGGGCTTCATTCAGCGTCCTACATATATAGTAGATTACATGTTGCCTAGTATCAATACGCTGCCCTAGAACAGCGCCGATAGCAAAATCTGAGGCATCACACATAATCTCGAATGGCTTGGTCCAATCACGCGCAGAAATGATAGGTGCTGAGACAAGTCTACAATTAAGCTCCTCCCAGGCTTGTAAACATTCTTCATCGAATCTAAAGGGTACATCTTTTCCTAAGAGATTTGTTAAAGGTCTAGCAATTTTGCTAAACCCTTGAATGAATCGTCTATAAAAGCCGGCATGCCCTAAAAATGATCTAATGTCTTTTAAGCATATTGGCTCAGGGAGCTTTGTTATAACTTCCACTTTAGACTTGTCAGCCTCAATTCCTTTATGTGAAACTTCATGCCCCAGAACGATTCCTTGCTTGACCATAAAGTGACACTTTTCTCAGTTAAGTGTCAAGTTTTTCTCCATGCAGCGTTGTATAACCAGCTTAAGATGGTACAAGCATTGTTCAAAGAAATCGCCATAAATTGAAAAATCATCCATGAAAATTTTCAAGAATTTCTCCACCATGTCTGAAAAAAGGCTCAGCTGCAACGTTTCAACGTTGCGGGAGCATCGCATAGGCCGAAGGGCATTCTTCGGTATGCAAATGTTCCAAAGGGACAGGTGAAGGTGGTTTTGTCTTGATCCTCGGGAGCGATAGGGATTTATATCCTGAATATCCATCCAGGAAACAGTAGTACTCATGTCCCGCTAATCTCTCGAGCATTTGGTCAATGAACGGAAGGGGAAAATGGTCTTTACGTGTGGTAGTGTTCAACTTTCGGTAATCGATACAAACTCGAATCTTCGTTGGAAGTCGTGTTTGTACCAATTCTTTCTTCTCGTTTCCTACCACGGTAAATCCTGTTTCTTTGGCACAGCGTGGACTGGACTTACCCATTGGCTATCGGATATGGGATAGATAATCCCATTGTCTAACAACTTCAAAATCTCAGCTCTAACAGCCTCTGCATGATTGGGTTCAGTTTACACTGTGGGTCTCGTTTTGGTTTAGCATCCTCCGTCAAATGAATCCGGTATTGTACTATGGAAGGACTAATCCCCTTTATGTCAGCCATGGTCCAACCAATGGCTTCTCGATTCTCTCTTAACACTATAAGAAGGTCCTCTTCTTGCTGCTTCGTGAGATGGGATGCAATGATTACGGGAAAAGCTTCTTTCTCATCCAAGTACTGGTACTTGAGATGGTTGGGAAGAACCTTAAGCTCAGAAGAAGGGACAGGATCTATCAATGGTTGTTCTTGGTGCAAGGGAAGAATAGGGGTGGTATTAGTGGCTCATTCCACAGTGGACTCAACAATCTGATCAAGGTTGAAGTCATCAGACTCCAACTCAAACTCTTCATCGAACTCATATTCAACCTCCACGTCATGTTCACTTGTTAAACTCTTGATGAAGTTCACTTCAAAAGACTCATTATCCAAATCCCGAGGTTGTTTTCTCAGATGGAAAACATTCACCTCTTTTGTCATATCTCCGAAGGTTAGACGCATCGAGCCATTCCTACAGTTGATGATCGCATTTGCGGTGGCAAGGAAAGGGCGTCCGAGAATGACAGGTGTCTGTGCTCTGTGATTATTTACAGGTTGTGTTTCTAGAACAATGAAGTCTACGGGGTAAATGAATTCCCCGACCTGTATTAAAACATCTGTAATCTCCCCCTTGGGAATCTTTACAGAGCGATCAGCCAGTTGTATCGTAACTTTGGTCGGACGGAGGTCGCCTAACCCTAATTGTTGATACACAGAAAAGGAAAGAAGATTGATACTAGCTCGCAAATCAAGTAATGTCCTATTGATAGTAGTCTGTCCTATGATACAAGAGATGGTTGGGCTCTCTGGGTCCTTATATTTCACAGGAATTGGCCAGTGAGCAACTCGCTAATGTTTGAAGCTAGGAAGACTTTCTTAGGGACATTTGCTTTCCTCTTCTTGGTGCACATTTCTTTTAAAAATTTGGCATATGATGGAACTTGTTGTATGGCATCAAGAAGAGGTACATTGATTTGGACCTGATTGAACATTTCTCTTATCTTCTCCATATGAGCATTCAGCTTTTGATTTGCTAGCCTATTTGGAAATGGTACAATAGGCTTGTATGGTTGCTCATCAGTCTTTTCTTTTTCTTGGATTTGGAAGTTGATGGTTGTGAACTTGAAGATGGATTGCCTTGAGTTGGTTGTACTGAAACAGGAGGTGTTGATTTTGACACTGATTTAGTGGGTTGATTTGAAACCTTATTATCTACCCACTTTTCGGATCTCAGAATATGAACAGTGTTGCATTGACTGGGGTCCATGTCTTCAACTTCATGAAGAGGGAAGTGATTTTTTGGATTGGGCAATGGCTGACTCGGTAGCATTCCTTTTTGTCGTTCATTTAAAGAATAGCCAATTGACCTATCTGGACTTGTAATTTGTTCATATCCTGGTGGTGATTGGTCATCATTGAAGCCTGGGTTTTAGACAGGGTTTCGATCATTTTTTCCAAATCTGACATTCTTTTGTCTGGATGATTTTGTGGTTGATGTTGCTGATATGTGGGCTGGAAGTTTGTTTGGAAATGTGGTGGATTCTGATATGATTGGAATTGTGGTGGACTCTGGTATGAGTGAAAATTTGGTGGATTCTGATGGAAACTGGGTTGATGAGACTGAACAGGATATTGATGTGAAAATGGTTGCCTTGGTTGCTCAGGACCAGACTGACTCCAGGAAAAATTTGGATGGTTTCGCCATCCCGGATTGTATGTTTTGGAGTATGGATTGTAGTTGGGTCTGGTGTAGGCTGCATTCGTATTTTCCTAATACATTTGAGACTGGTAAACAGGACACTCCTCGAACAGATGGTTAAGATCATGGCAATAGGTACAACCCGGGTTGACCACAGGTGGTGGGTTGACCTGGTTCACAGCAGTAGGTTCCCTAGATTCAAGCAGTTCTATCCTCTTCATCAATTGTGTTATTTTAGCCTCGGCAGCTATGGAGGATTCTATCGAATGCATACCGGTTCTGAAAGTGGTGGGAGTGAGTTTTCTGGGCATGACTCCCACTGAATTGTTTTTTCGGCTAAGGCTTCAAAGAGATCCCACCCCTGATTCTCATCTTTCTTTAAAAATTTCCCTTGGCACATGATTTCAAGGAGTGTGTTTGTTTGGTAATCAAGTCCGTCATAGAGAATTTGACACTGCCGCCACTTCTCTATGCCGTGATGAGGACATAGGGCTAGTAAGTCTTTGAATCGTTCGAAATATTTCCAGAATGGTTCATTAGATTCTGCTTGAACTGCATAATGTTTTTTCTCATGAGGGCTGTCTTGTGAATGGGATAAAACTTCTTAAGAAAGACTTTTACAAAATCATCCCATGAAGAGATCGAACTGGTGGGAAGATTGTAGAGCCATTTCTTAGCTATATCCTTGAGCGCGAAGGGTATGAACCTTAGTCTAACAGCGTCCTCAGTTAATTGGGAAATTTTCATCATCACACATACTTCTTCAAACTCACGAATGAAGAAATATGCATCCTCGGACTCTATAGGCCATGAAATCACGGGAGTGTATTTATGAATTGTGGCTTCAGCTCAAAATTATTTCCATTGGTCACTGGGAGAAGAATGCATGATAGAAGTGAAGTGCGGATGGGGTAGAACTTGTCTTGAAGTGAAGTGTTGTTTGCCATAATTGGGATTGTGTCAGGAGGTGGTGTTTGTGCAAGTGTAGAAATCCTAACAAGTCTTGCAGAATTTGGATCCCGGTACCACTCTTGCATGCACAATCATAGACAACGTTCACCGATCACACAAGCGAAAAAGAAAAATAATAAACAATAAAAGAAAAAAAGCAATCACAAGCTATCTAGGATACCTGGACCTAGACGACTCCTAACTGTTCGATGAACCAAAGAAGGTTATTGCTCGAGTCAGACCACAGTTAATCAGCCAGGTAGGGGCAAAATATGGTGGGAGGTATCCGTGCGTAAACAACGGGCCTTAATTACGCCAAACCACGGTATCTTCGAGGCGTAACCTCTTAATCCCCAACCTTAGACATTGATTTGACTGGAGTATGAATCAAAAATAATTTTCAACTTCAGCTGATCTCCTACTGAGTCCGGATGTCCCTAGGGCCAACGTCTATCAGATTTTATTAAAAAGCTTGGAATTGTGAGTGCTTGGATGATGATTTTTGGGCCAAGGAAAGGGTGATGAAATCGCCACCTTATCTTGTTTATTAGATGATGCCCTTAAGATCAATTTTGTGCAAGTGTACAATATATGCAAACAAGGTTCACTCAAAGCGATGTAAATCAACAAGAAGTGAGTCTTATTCTAAATGCAATGCGAACGTACCTTACTCCAGCACTCTTCAACAGTAAAGTAAATGAATTGAAAAGACACGTGCCTAAAAATGCAAACGTCTAATTAATTTTTAAACTTTTCAACAAATGTTTTACTGTTGATTTATTAGCAGGATCTTGGTGAGAGCATACAAGAAATTAGATTTGCAGCAGCTATGTTTTTGCAAAGCAAGCAACCCTGCACAAAACCAGTAAGTAGTCAACTCCTCTTTGCCGCGGATCCGCGACTTTGGCGAGAAAACGCGGCAAATCAGAGGGTACTTAGCCTCTGCTTTCTTGAGCAGAGGCCCAAGACCACTTATATGTTACTGCATTGCTTTGTTTCCTGTTTCTCAAACCTGTAACCTGCAACAAAGAAGAAAATTCATTTAGTTCTTAACTCAAATGAAAACCGTTGCTCTCCCCGGCAACGGCGCCAAAAAATTTTGTTCGGAAGGTAGGAGTGTACTAATATTCAGAGAGAGAGGGTTTAGAATCAACCTTCGATGCTCTTATGTGATGCTCAAAAACTCCAAAATGTATTCACAATTTTTCTTTACTCCTTCCAAATCACCGTCGTAGCATAAGCTATTATGGGTCGATCCTCAGGGAGAGCGTGCGATAGAAGCATTCACGGTTTCAAAATTGAGTTTTGAAGAAAGAAAACAAAAATTCTTCTATGTTCAAGAAAACAAAAATGACATGGAAAAGAGAGGAAAAATTCTTTGTGGATTTTGTTGCATAAAAAGGAAAGGATGAAAGGAAAGTGAAATGAACTTGGAAAACTTTAGGTAGCTTGGAAAAAAACTTTAAGAAGGGAAACTTTGAAAAGACTTTAGAGAAAAAACTATGACTAGCTAACTCTTCTAATTTACTAACTTACTAATCTCATAGGGTGAAGCATACCTCATGTTGATTCATCGGCAAATGTTTGTCTTGCTTGTTTGGTCAAAATATTTTCCCATGTAGAGGATGACTGATCTTCTCGGCTTGTCTTGTAGCCTCATTGATTCATTGGCACAAATAAAATTGATATTCTTTCAAGTGAATATAAAATTGATAGCTCTAAGATATATGAATATAATAAGCACAAATAAAAACATATATATGTATGAAAAATTAGATACCAATTGAAATTGATATTCTTTCAAGTGCAAGCATAGATATACAAAAAAAATATATGAGTATACAAAAATGTCAATATTGATACTAATTGAAAGAATCCAATGATACCAATTGAAACAACAATAATATCAAGTGTATACCTCATATAACCTACCACCCCTTCATGCACAAGTTTAAAAGATATTCAAGAAGGGTATACATGGCATGGTCGCCCATCCAACCGCCCTTGGAAGGTAGGGGTTTTCAAAAAATAGTGTTGAAAAATAAAGTATGTTTGAAAACTCTACCAAAATGAAGAATATCGCAACTAGTTAAATGGAAAAACTTGTAAACTAGTACGAAATCCTTCAAGTAAGGAATAAAACATAAATATTTTCATAAAAACATGAAATTCACAAAATAGCTAATACTCATAATCAATGAAGCATAAATATAACTCATGAAAACAAAACATGAGTAAACAAGAAATGTGAGTGTACAAATACAATGTGAAGAACATGATCATGAAAGTATTCAATTTAGCTCAATATTCCTTGAAATAAGAAAATCATCAAAACTTATTTAATCTTCAAGGTATATGTATGTCTTATACAAACTAAAGTATACATACATATCCAAAACATAATGAGTCCACAATAATAAGGATTTCCAATCCACTAAAGTATACATACATGAAGGCACGTGGCTCAAAAAGGATGTATATGTATAAACAATAGTTTGGACAAGATAGACATATACATGAAGTTAAACAAAAATCATAAAACAAATTCAAAAATGGGAATACAAGTTTAAAATACATGGATCATCAAAACTAGACTATACTAGCACATCTAATGGGTTCAAATAAGCATTCAAGCTCAAACATATATAGATTTATTTGTGGCCCACTATATGCACAAATATATACCTAGTCTTAATGAAAACTAACATTTAAACATGTAATCAATGCATGAAGCATAAAAGCAAGACAAAAATTGACATGAAAAAAACATAAACATGATTATTATGTAAATTCACATGTTATTAGAGCTAAGATAAACATGATAGCTAAACAATGATGAGAACACAAAAATAATAGTCCATATTAAACATGGGTGTCTCAAATGCTATACATGCATGTCAAGAGTCTAATAATCATGGCATTTTCATAATGATCATATAAACAACAAAACATGCTACAAATAATGAACATGAAAAGCATGCATAAATAAATAAGGAGTAAGAGACCGTTACCAAAACCTATGAGGCAACTTCTCCATGTCTCCAAAACACGGTGGTCCTCCCACCAAACCTCCCTTGAAAGTGATGCATCCAAATAGTTTTCTTTAAGCACGAAACGCATCCACTTCAAGGCACTGCTACTCTCACGTCATGTGAGAGCCCACACCTACATCATAAACAATAGGGGTGGTCTTTGGTACCCATATCTTTTTGGGTCCATGGGGGTTAGTACCTTTTCTAACCCAAACAAAATTATTTGCTAAATTAGAAACATGTATACGATCATAGCAAAATTTAGCAAGGTGGCCCTTACGTCCACAATGTGTACATGTGTACACATGAGCATACAAGTGATGGGTGTATCCGTGAGGAGCATGTGTATGTCGTGGATGGTGTGCATGCATAGATGGAACTTGTTTCTTTTGAAACAAAGATTTCAAACGTGTATGGCCCACAACACATTAGCTCAAAGTGGAGCCCAAACAATCTACACTCTTCTTAAGCATGGATATATCATTTTTAATCAAAGAAGAAGTGTGGCATGCAATAGATGAATTAGGTGAAGCTATCCTAGCATGGCAAACATGTGCATCAATCTTATTTGGCAAAACTTCATTTTTCTTTAAACAATTTTCTAAATCTTTAGAAATAGAAGCAATTTTCATTTTTAAAGAATTATTTTCTTTTAAAACAAAACTAACTTTTGAAGACAAAATTTCATTTTTCTTCAAAATTGTTTCACAATCATTTTTATTTTTCAAAATATTATTTTCATTTAAAATAAGATCAAGTTGAGATTTTAATGAATCCCTCTCATTAGAAATCTCCTCTTTTTCTTGCAAAACAATCTCAAGTCTAGAATGCAAATCTTTATTTTCAATGTTAATTCCTAGACTTTTCTTTTTCAACAAATTATATTTTTCAATTAATTTTTCACAAACTATGGAAAGTTCTTCATTCAAGGCATGGAGATCAATATTCTCATCACATGAAGAATCAACACTATCATTATCTAGTTGAGATTCCGAATGTACCTCAGGGAGTCATTCTCTTGGATCATATAGCATTAAGAATCGGATTCTCCACTAGTTTCCTCTGGTTTATTTGGCATTTGAAGCTTGGAGGTGGATGTGGTTGTCAACTTATTCCACACTGCAAAGGTGGAATCAAGATTAGAAACATGCATAAGATAATCTTTTGAAAGCGTGCTTCTAATGGCCTCAAGGGCTTGTGCATTGTCCCATATATGATTGCGGTTACCAAGATAGCATTTCTTGGTAGCGGCAAGAAAGACATGCAAGCCTAGGGTCTTCAAATAGCAACTCATCTTGACCTTCCAAATATCAAGTCTAGAAATATCAAACATAGGAGGGCTATCCATGAGTGCAAACAAATGAAATGTGCAAATGCAAATGGTAGATTAGCAAACAAGGATCTCACTACTAGGATGTTAAGCCTAAGTATCAGGAGCGTAGGCTCTGATACCAATTGAAAATCACCTAGAGGGGGGGGGGGGTGAATAGGTGATAATACTAATCTAGAAACTAAATGCGGAAGCTAAAAACTATTTTGCAACACACTTAATACAACCAACAAGTGTAGCCGAATTCCCCGTGAAGGGCTCTGGACTAACTCCTCTTGATTCCCCTAGATAAGGGTTGAGGTGCTATATGAAGCTCTCGTGGTTAAGTATAAGTGAGGCACACAAACACAACCAAGCATATAATATGAATAGGCAATATGAATATATGCAAGGCACAAATGCAAGCAAATAAGATATGGCAATATGAATGATGCAATGCACAAAAGTAAAGAGAGAGAGTTGAGAGGCAATGGATCAAACGCAAACACAAAGATATGTTTCGAGGTTCGAGCCCCTAGCTCTACGTCCCCGCCTTCACCGAGAAGGATTTCCAATCCACTATCTTGTCCACCGAGGACTCCCACCGAGGAGGATTTTTACAACAAGGGAGTACCAAACTCCTCTCTCAAAACACCACCTCACAACCGAGGGGTAGGCCCGTAGCCAAACAACCACAATCACCTCTACCGAAGAGGGATACAAACCAAACTCCACCTCTCACTAGAGGGAGAAAATCACAATCTCAACCTCTACCAAAGAGGGAGCAAACCAATCACCCGATCAACCTCTACCAAAGAGGGATACAACAAAAGTAAGGGTGTTTACAACTTGGAGGCTACAACAACCTCAAACAACTCTCTTTTTCCACAAACAAAGATCCTAATAGAATAGGATAGAAGATAAGCTCAAGTGTGAAAAACAAAGTGTTTTGATCAAAGAAATTCTCTTGGGAAAACACCAAAATAGATATAGAAGTTTTAGACCAAAACTAATTCCCAAAAACCTAATTTCTTTAAAATAAACAAAACACTTTAAAACAAATAAGATGGATCTTTTTGGCACTTAAACACTTTTGAAAACTGTTTTTAAAACCAGAGAATAGGAAAATTTTTGCTCTAGAAAAATCTTATCAAAATCCCAAAGAATTGGGGTTTATATAGGCCAAAAAGAAAACTAGCCGTTAGGCTGATCTGTCAGCCTAACAGGCTTGCGGTCGACCGGCGGGTCGACCGCCAATGGTCATAAATATGACCGTTGGGCAACCCGGTCGATCGCCCGGTCGACCGCCCAGATACAGAGAGCAAAGTTCTCTGGTCCGGTCGACCGCCCGGTCGACTGTCTCACTGTGTCTGCCAGACGTGCACAAGGTTGTGCACGTCGGTCGACCGCTCGGTCGACCGGCCCTTGGTGCAGTCGACTGTGCGGTCGACCGACCTGGCCTGTCAGCCACTGTTCTGGGTCAGAAACAGGGGTAAAAATAATTTTTTTAAAAATTCTTTTATCTCTTCTAAAAATCCCCAAAAATAGTTTTAACATTTTACATTGATATATAAACATGCGATAAAAATTTCAACTCAAATTTCAAGCAATTTGAACTATTTTTGTGTCTTGAAAGTTATACCAAAAACCAAAACTTGTATTTTATCAAACATGTATTTTTCAATAGGAAAACTGATTTTTCCTAAAAACTTATTGAAATACAAAAACATGATATTTAAACACTTTTAGGCATGTTGTATATTTACATAAGTCCAATATATAAGAAACAAATATATATCATAGTTTTGTCTTTAATTCCAAAAATATGTTTTGTTAAAAATACCAAAACATAAAACTACATGAATAGGTATGTCAAACTAAGTTTGTATAAGTCATGTAAGCATGTATGTATATAGAGCACATCTAATATACATAAAAACAAAGTAAACTTGTTTTGATCAATCTATTCATGAAAACCAATTCCAAAACATAAAACTTGTGTGTGTTGTGAACTTGAGCATATTAACTATTCTTATCTTTATATATGGATCTAAAACACACCAAACTAAATTATGGTACCTAAGTCTTCTTGACGATCTTCATCTTCAAGCCGACTCGATCCCAAACGTGATCCACCGAGTGCAAAGGTATGATCTTGATGCTCGGGCACTAGAATCACCAAGTGAAGGCTTCAAAACCATCTTGTTGAAGCAATCACCAACTAATATCTTGGTTAATGATCTGAAACTTAAACAACACAAGATTATTAGTAAACATAACTACATGAGTTAATCATCATCAAAACTAGAGTGGAAGGCCTCTGGGCCAACATTAGCAATCACCCAAGAGTTAGAAGTTAGTAAAGTTAGTGTTTAGCTAGTCATGTTAGAGAGTTAGCTAGACATTGAAATGAAAAGCACACAACAATTCATTGTAGAAGAAGATGCAATGGTAATAAAAGCTTGAAGAAAGTAACGCACAAGAAAGTAAAGCACTAGAACAAGTAAAGATGAGAAGAAAGATTGATCAATCCTTGCATTCAAGTTGTCACCACTTCAATTACAAGATCTCACACACTCTCTCTCTCTTTGCAGAATTCTAGAAGGAGAAAGAAGATTACAAGAGCACTAAAGAAAACTAGAGAAAATCCCTACAATTCTCTCAAAAATGCAAGCCCTTCTCTCCTCCAAGGCCCTAAGGGTCTATTTATAGGCTCCAGGGGATGAAGCCCTCAAATCTCAGCCATGGGATTAAACGCTGGCTCAACGGCCAGATTCTTGCCGCGGATCCGCGGCCAGAGCCGCGTTTTCGCGGCAGAATCTTGGCTGTTGCGCCAACGATTTCTGTTGTCATTCTGTTACGGTCCGTATGCCTCGCTGAATCTTCTAAAAAGTTGGGGATATTCGTGGACGACTCCAGACCTGGGCTTCTCTTTTGAGCTTCTTCTTTTGGGCTCCTTAATTAATCCCATTAATTCCTTGAAAATTCCTTAATTATGGGCCTTCATCTCCATTAATGGTGGATCTGAAAAAGGAGAGAGAAAAGCAATAAAAAATCTTATTTTATTTACATAAAGCATGATATGGAAGTGAAAAATGATGCAAAAATGAACTCCAATCAACTCGGTGTCACTGGTAAGGCTAGCGTTGTTGCTAATGCAGCCAGAGCATCTACCTTAGTATTCTGAGATCGAGATACGTGCCCGATGTAGTATAAAGGTCGATCATGTTTGTTATCCTTAAGAAGCATATCCTCCGCTGTGAAGGTAATAGCAGGTACCTTTGATTGCACATGATGGCATTCGGAGCAAGAAGACTGAGCGTCATCTTTAGGGACTTCTGGCATATAGGTCAGGAATGATTCTGAATTCGCCAGTGCATCTCTGAGTGCTTCTCTTATCTCTTTCGAGAGACGAAGGAGCTCGTGTATGATAATACGAGCTAGAATATTTGCCAGCTGGGCCAATATGTCAAAATGAAAGGGCATGTTAAGCCCTGGGCCTGAAGGCTTCTTCAGGACATGGTCGAACCGGATTTCTTTCTACTTCTCTTTTCCCATCGTCGGGAGCAGAGCCGGTGTGGATATTTGTACTAACGTCGTCTGCTGTTGTGTCTCGTCAGTAGCTTTCTTATACTGTTTTAAGTATAATTTCCAGATCGAGTACCTGTCGGCTGAGGTACATCAGCCTGCATCGTGCAAGCGTGCTTTTCCCTTCAGAGAGAAGCTGCTGTGAGATTGCCATCATCCAGCAGGATGGATATAACATTGCAAGATTTGCCCTTCGACTTGTATTTCTTCGAATCCCAGTATTCGTCTTGGACAAGGTCGGGTGTATCCACATGATTTTCCCTGTCTCCAGTGTCAAGGGAATAAGACCCTTATTCTCTTGAGTTTTAGCTGAAGGAAGCTTGACTTCCAGTCGCGGTGTAGGGATTGGAAAGGTCCCATCAGGAACTGTGACTTTTGGGGTTTTGCCGAATTCGAGAGTCACCATATTTGCAGTGACTTTCTTTTGTTCTTATTTCAGAGTCAGAACTCCAGCGTCGACTAAAGCTTGGATTTTGTCCATAAGGACAAAGTACTTATCAGTAGGATGATGAACCATCCTATGGAAAAGGCAATAGTTGGGATCGTTCGTGCGTCCCACTTCATTAGGACGCCGAGCATCCGATAGCTTCAATTTATTCCCTTTGTGGAGTAAATGAAATATTGTGACCACCTGTTCGTCTTTGAAGGAGTACTGTTTTGGAGAAAACTTAGACTCCTGATTATTGAAGCCGCTCTTCTTGGCCTTCGACTGAACATCTCCTGATAATTCGACGGACATAGTTTCTTTCCCTTTGGCTTGAGAAGATTGTGCCATGTCGTCGCATCCTTTATTATTCGTACCCTATTTGCCTTTAGGGGCAGATGGTTCGAACTTCTTAGCCGACTTTTCAGCTATTTCAGCTTGTTCGACTAGTTCCTTCCAGGTATTGGCTTTGACAGCTCCCATGCAAATTTTCACTTGGTCTAAGAAGTTATGCGTGTACGTCTATAAGAGCATGGGTAATAGCATCCCTGCTGGGCACATCAGAGATAAGTTTCTGAACCGCTCAATGAGTCATGGATAGATTCGCCCTTCTTCTGTACAGTAGAGAGAAGTTTATCCATGGTTACCTCGATATCGTCCTCATAGAAACGAGAAATAAATCGGGTTTCCAGGTCAATCCAGAAATTGACAGAGCCCGGGGGGCGGCTTCAGAACCAGTCGAATGCTACCCCTTTAAGGTGCCAATGAGCAGTCTGGCCATGATAGCATCATTATCTATAACGTTACCAGTCTGAGAACGGAAGTAGTAGATGTGCTGGTTAGGCGAGCTCTTACCATCATACGTATGTAATGTTGGTGGTTTGAACTTTGGTGGGTATGGTACTGAATCCCATTCCAGCGGGTAAGGACGGACTGCCCTACTTTCTTTAGTTCATCTCTCTGAGTTAGGGATGCAATCTGAGGTTAGATGCCTTTAAGAACTTCAGCGTCCATAGAAGAGCTCTCTTTTGACTTCTCAGTATTTGGTTGTTCATTGCTATGATGTTCTTCCTCGTTATGATCACTCCCGGTATCATTGTTATTTCAGTTAATGAGGAGTTGAGCAAGCTTCCAACCGTCGACGGAGGTCATTATTACTGTTATCAACCATATTCACTGATACTCTATCCGTTCGTACCGAGCTGACTGTCATTGAAGAGGCATACCCGCTGTCTTTATCCTCCCCATCAGACTATTGGACTAACTCTTTCATTGGTTCTTGTGAGGCTATTGCAGTTAAGGAAGATGGCTATTCATAACTGTAGGATATTACGACCCTAGATCTGGTGTTTCGGAAGATACCTTCTTTGTGTACCAAGACTTCGCCAAGGCCTGGACTATAGTCGGGATCTGTAAAACTGGAGGGAGTGGCATGCGACACTCGTCTGTCCCTACGCAGCTCTCGTCCCCTTCCGATCATATTAACGGATGCAGAGGGCAAATCTTGCGATACGCTCCTTTTGTGATGTTTTACTGGAGCTTGCATCGACAGCCGATCAAAAACTAATCGTCAGTCTGGAGGAGTGGCGGGGATTGGTGCTAACCGGCAATGGACTGAGTGAATAGTCACCAACTGACATCCCACTTGTTGACAACAGGAGGGAGAAGTCCAGAAAGGTCCCGACTTTCATTTGCTTGTCAAGAATTCTCGCAAGTCAGACCGAGCCGGGCTTAAGCGATTTAGCGCAGAGGCTCTGTTAAATTGCGCATAGGGCGATGCCCTACTTTTTTCGTTACTGCAGAGGTAATTAGCATTAAGTTGTGCTTTAGCTCTAGCTTCACGGCTAAAAGCTTTGGAAACGCCCTTGGTGCTGAAGCTGCATAAGCACCGCTATCAACACTTAGGGACGATCTCTTAGCTTCGCTATGGAGAGCGACCTTAGTACTTGAGGAAGTGGGGAGGGGAGCACAATGCGGTGGTTTGTTTGCTTCCTTACTGTGAAGGTGGTTAGCACCGCTGGGTGCTGATGTCCTAGCCTGACGGCTGGGAATTTCATGCGTACCCTGAGGTACTGTGTTTGCCATACCATCAGTAGCTTCGCTCATAAGAACGAGACTGGCGCGAGGAGTTACTACTCCAGAGTTAGGTGAATGTATGGTCGCCGTCATAGCGTCACTGCTGATAGTCTCGACGAAGCAGGCAGGCATCTTGCCTTTGTCTTCGTGGGACAGGCGAACCTGTGGCGTAGCTACGCCAGAAGCTTCATACTGAGCTTTCTACTTTGGCCTCTACATCTGCTTTGGAAAAGGGGATTTAGATTCGCAGGAAACCTGGCTAGCTACACACGAGGCTGAGAGGAGTTGGAAGGATTCTGCTTCTGATTTCTGCTCCAAAACCTTAGCCATCGAGACCTTTCTATGCTTTCGTGCATAGAGCATTGGACCACCCCCAGAGAGGATCTCTTCGAATTTTCCTTAGTCGAAGTAAACGACTAGGTTTTTGAAGGTAACAGGTTCAAGATTCTGACTTTTGCATTGCGGGTTTGTTTTCTTGTTGCGCGAGAGGACCGTGGTAGGCTCGCAGGGAGCCTTATCTGTCTTCACAGAGACTTGCTTCGAAGATTTAGCCAGAGGGGCTCCGGCCACACCGACTTCCTTGGATTCAGAAGTAGACCCGAAGGTCTGTTCGTCGCATTGCGACACTTGATTCTCAACAGTGGAGAATATCGTCCCAGCAGAGTCGCCATCTTATTTTTCATAGATTTTGCAAAGGGGAAAACTTACAAAAAAGGGGTCTTGGAGCTAAATTACAAGTAATTCTTTGAAGTAAAAAGATTATAAGTAGATCTCCTCTGAGATTTCTGGGGAGTGTGCTGGTAGGAATTTGATCAGCGCGCGATCACTTTATCCCTCAGACGATGCAATCGATCAGACAATCGAACTGCTGCCTGATGGGATTCCCTTCTCGCCTAGTTCGGGAATTGGAGAACAAAAGGTCGGTAAAACCCTCTTGTTACTTCTCAAACTGCCTCCACTTGGGAATTCCTTCTCGCCTGGTTCTGAAAATTCCTTGAGAGGGAGGAAGATCTTAGGGTATTAGCACCCTGATTAGAGAAATAATTCTCTGAATTCTGGAAGCAAGAGAATAGGTCTCTGTTTAGCCGTTTCTCCTCTTTTTCCTCTGCTTTTCAGCCTCTCTCCCTGTGTGTGTATACCCTGGTGGGCTATTTATAGGGAGAGTAGGGGTATAATTGTCCCTTAAAATTCTGAAAATAGATTGAGTCAATCTATTTAAATCTGAAAAGTAGCCTTGCCGCGAGGCTAGAATCAGCTTTTGCGAAGTTAAGAATAGCAGGTAATGTTGATCTCCTGATCCGCTTTGATTTTTTGCAAATAACTAAAAGATCTCCCCTGATCTTCTTACTTGTTTTAAGAGAGTCAAGAGATTATGGCAAGCAACAGCCAAATTTGATCTCAGATTTGATCTCAATTAGATTTGATCTTGAATAGATTTGATCTCATCTGGAGATTCAATTGGTCAAAGCTGACCATAAAAGACCCGCAGCGGGGCTACTTCATCGAGCTTGCAGCGGGGAGCGTCTAGCAAAGTTAGAAAGAAAGCTCTTCAGCGGAGCTGGATACTTTCGTGGTGAAGCTACCCATTAGCCTTCTGCGCAGCTGCTGCAGAGTTAACTGAGCGCCTCTTGCAGTGAAGTTCGCGAGGGGACTCTCTGCGATGCTAAGAAATTTTAGCTTCTCCTGTGAGACTCATCTTGTAGGCTCATGCGGGGCTAAGTATTGAGCTAACTTAGTGTCCCCTACGAGCTTTTCTTGGTTTACTGTCTGCTTCGCCAGATCAGTAGAGTCTAAGTTGCTGATTCGTCCCCTTGAGATAGGTAAAGAACTGGTCGTCATCTTGTCTGCCGCTTGTCTTTTGTAGATGTCAACAAATTAGACATTGTTCAGGTCAGTTAGGAATCTTGTCTTTTTTAGAGTGTCAACATGTATGTTGAAGAAATTTGTTGATTGTTTGGGCTTCACTTTGAACCAATGTACCATGAACCACACGCGTTTGGAATTCATGTTTGGCAAAAAATGTGCTCCTCATATACATGCACACAAATCACGGTATACACATGCTTCTCATGTTCACACACATGACACTATGTATTCTCATGTGTACACTGGTACACATTGTGGACGTACGGGCCACCTTGCAAAGTTTTGTTATGATAGGATACTCAAATTTTGTAAATAAATTTGTTCAGGTTAGGAACGGTGCTAACCCCCATGAACCCAATAAGGTACCGGTACCAAAATCCACCCCTATTTTATTTGATGTAGGTGTGGGCTCTCACTTGACGTGAGAGTATTGGTGCCTTGATGGTGGATGCGTTCCGAGCTAAATGGTGACACTGTTGGATGCATCACTTTCAAGGGAAGTTTGGTGGAAGAACCACCATGATTTGGAGACCTAGAGATTTGCCCACATGGTTTTTGTAACCATCTCTATCTCCTTATTTAGTTTACATGCCTTCATAGTATTGATCTGTAGCATGTTTTAATTTTTCATGATTATTATGTTATATGCCATATTAATTAGGCTTGTGATATACATATGTAGTATTTGAGATACACCCATATTTATATGGACTTATATTTTTGTGCTCTCACTTTAGTCTAACTATTGTATATATCCTAATTCTAAAACATGTGCATTTAACTTAATAATCATATTGGTTTATGGTTTTGCACTTTATGATTTTGATTACTTGTTTAGATGTAGTTTTCATTAAAACTTGTGTTTATACTTATTACAACTAGTGAGCCACATTGATTATTTTATGTTTGTACTATGTTGCTCATTTGTACTCATTAGATGTACTTGTATAGCCTAGTTTTAATGATTATTACATTTAAATTTGTATTCTCTATTTTTGTACATATTTTCAATAAAAATGTATTTAGCTTCATGTACATGGTAATTTTGTTAAAACTATTGGATATACATGTCTATCCTAGAGTCAGTTACTTTTTATGCAATATTTTATTGTGGACTCACTTGTATTTGGGATATATATATGTATACCTCTAGTTTAGACAAAACATACATATGCCTTGATGTTTGTATTATTTTGATGAAAATTAAATTTTTCATATTTCATATGAGCTTCATTGCCAATTTCTATGATTATGATTTTCACATGACTCTTATACACTCACATTATTTGTGTTTACTCATTACTTTATTTTATGAGTACTTTGTTGAGCTTTATATATTTGAATGTCAATTTTATGTAAAATGTATGCTTCATGAAATATATGATTTGGTTTCATGTTTTGAAGAATGTATAACTAGTTATTTCAAATTTCTTAAACTAGTTCATATTCTTCACTTAGTAGAGTTTTCAAATATGTTAAAATTATTTTCAAATTCTATTTTTGAAAACCCCTACCTTTTGAAGGGCGGCTGGATGGGCGATCATACCTTGTATGCTCAAAAATAAAAATCTATTTAAACATGTACATGTAAGGGAGGTAGTTATGAGATATACATGATTTTAATGAAAATTTTATTTTTTATACTCATATGTGTTTTCTATATATGTATGCTTCAAACTTCAATTAATATCAATTTCAATTGGTATTTTCATTTTCATACATACATATGATTTGATTGTGTTTTACAATATATTTACATTATTAAAGCACAAATTATGTTTATGCTAAGCCTGATTAATTTTTAATATTAATTGGTATCATTTGAGCTTATGCATTGTTTTTAATTGGTATTTCAATTGCTAATCATTTCAATTGATATTTCAATTGGTATCAAAATACACTTCATATTTTACCTTTCAATTGGTATCAAAAATTTACAAGATCTTTCATTGGTATCAAAAACTTACAATGTTTCATTTTTAATTGTTATCAACATTTACTATTGGGATCTATATTTCAATTGGTATCTTTTTTTTTAATTGGTATGTAAAATTTTTTCAATTAGTATAATCTATTGGTACTTTAAAGAAATTTTAGGTAGTATCAACTTTTGGTTTGTCAATTATAATTTGATTACGTTGGCATCAAAATTTGTTCTGTTGACTTCAAGAAAATTCAAAAAAATTTTAAAATATTTTGATATGTATTGTTTATATGCAAGGTGAGCTTAACATCTTTTCTATATATAATTCATGTTGAGTGTATCTCACATTGAGGAGTTTGACCTCTCTTCTTTATGTGATACACATGTGTAGGGGGAGCTTCACATCTCTACTTATACATTATATATTATGCTTTATGTGGTTAGGGTCTAGTTATCTCTTTTCATATAAATGCATGCATGCAGGGGAAGTTAACTTTACGTCTCTCCTCTTCATGAATGTTATATCGCATATATAATCTTATTGTTTGATTTGTTTTCGCCCCCTTATTGATAAATTGACAAAAAAGGGGAGAAGTATTTGGAGAGTTTATATATGCATGTTTATATTTGTTATTTATGCATATATATTTTGTTTAGTTTATGCACTTTATTGAATATCTTTATGTTTATTGCTATGCATGAGTTAATAGGGAGCTTCTATGAAGTTTAACTTTAATCCATACATATATAACTTCATGAGTTAATCATCATCTACTAATAATCTTGTGTTTAATTAGTCTCAGATATTTGATCAAGATCTTAGTAGGTGATTAGCTTCAACAAAAGAGTTTTGGGAGCTAACACAAGTGGATTCAAGAGCTCGCGTGTCAAGATTGCATCTAACACTCGGTTGGAGTCAAGATCGTTGGATTATGTTTGGATCGAGTCATCTTGAAGATGAAGATCGACAAGAAGACTTCAGTTTGTTTAGTTTATATTTAGATCTTGTGTAAAGATAGATAGTGTTGATATGCTCAAGTTCAAATACACACAAAAGTTTCAATATGTTTGGTTTTTGGTTTTCGGTTTGGATTTCATATCAAAAACATAGATATATATCTTATATGTGTATTGGATTCTATTCACATACTCTATGCTTCAAATATGTTTTAAATATCGTGTTTTGTATTTATACAAGTTTGAGAGAAATCGGATTTCCATTTCAAAGTTTAGTTTTGGAAAATACCAATTTTGTGTTTAAACTTAATTTCAATATCATAAAAATGGTTCAAATAGTTTGTAATATGTGTTGATTTTTGGTCACTCATATTTGGTATTCAAATATCTTATAAGAACTTATTTTTGTGAAATTTATGTGATTTTATGGGATTTAATTGGTATTAAATAACCTAAGTTTCAAATCTCAAATTATCCAGCCAGAGCAGCTGGCGGTCGACCGGTCGGTCGGCCGGACCAATGGTCGGTCGGCCGAACCGGTCGACCGATGTGCACGAGAACGTGCACATGGCCAGCCTACTCGATCGGTCGACCGTGCGGTCGACTGACTGAAAGCACCCAACCTTCGGGTGCTAGCCGGTCGACCGATGGCTTGGCTCGGCCGACCGGGCGACCGACCGAAGGCTTAACTGTCGAAAAAATGGCCGTTGGCTAGTAGACCGGAAGGGCAATTCTGGCTTTTCCAGATTGCCAACGGCTAGTTTTTTGGAGATGTTTATAAATATCCATCTCTTGGGCTGATTTCAAGAAGAATTTTAAGAGCAAATTTTCTCATCTTTACAAGTGTTTTAGCAACAAGTTTTCAAGAGTTCTTGGGCTAAAAGATTTATCTTTTATTTTTTTTAAGGGTTGGAAAATTCAAAGAAAAATAGAGTATTTGGGATATTGGTTTTGATCTTCATTTCTATCTTTATCTAGCATTTTTCCTAAGTATTTTTATTTGTGTTTTGATTTTCAAACACCTTGTATTCTCATACTTGAGCTATCATCTCTATCCTATCTATAGGATCTTGTTTTTGTGAGAAAATTGTTTGTGGTCTTTGAGATCATCAAGATTGTAACTTTCTCTTTGCTTTGGCTTTGTGTCTATCCCTCTAAGTGTAAAGGTGATTGTCTTTTGAGTTTATTAGTGTCCGTCTAAGTGTAGAGGTGATTGTGATGGAGTTTTGGCTTAGTACCTTATCCCTCTAAATGTAGAGATGATTGTTGTTGTGCCTAACCTCTTGTGTAGAAGTTGTTTGTTTGGAGAGAGGAGTTGTGTACTCCTAATTTGTATATACCAAATCCTCAGTGGAGGTTCCCTGTGTGAGAAATCCTGTGTGGGTGTATAGTGAAAATCCTTCTGTATGAAGGTGGGGACATAGAGCAGTGACTCGAACCTCGAAACATATCTCGGTGTTTGCGATTGATCCTTTATCTCTAAACTCTCTCATTTTTATACCTTGCATTGTTTCATATTGTTCATATCATACATATATGCTTGGTATTGTTTGTGTGTGCCCATACTTATGTTAAACCAAGAGAGCTTCAAATAGCACCTTAATTCTTATTTAGAGGAATCAAGAGGAGTTAGTCCAGAGCCCTTCACCGGGAATTCAGTTACACTCTTTGGTTACATAGTGTGTTGCATTTAGTTTTTTCCTCATCACTTGTCATTAGATTAGCCATACACCTATTCACCCTCCCTCTAGGTGTATTTTCCTGAAGGAGGGGGAGGGAAGCACAAAAGGAGGGGGAGGGAAAGGAGAGACCGGGGAAGGGGAAAGGGGAGTGGGGGAGGAGGGGAGGCCGGGGAGAAAGGGGAAAAGGAGAAGAAGAAGAGGTCAGTGAGGGGAGAGGCGATGGTCACTGGTGAGGAAGAGGCGGGGCCGGGGGTCACGGTGAAGGTGGGAGAGGACGAGGCAGAGGAGAAGAAAAAGAAGGCATTTTGGCCTTTTTTTAATTTTATGGGGTGCCTTCATCACATTTGTGGGCACCTTAATCATAAGAGTGCCTCCATAATTTTTTGAGGTGGAAGTATCCACTCTCGTTTTGCTGAGAGGGAGGGTTATTTGGAAAGGGGGTTATTTGCAAAAAAAGCACTAATATTGCTCAGCCCCAAATCTGAAGATGAGATCTTACGTCAGCAACATAAGAGGTAAGTTGATTTCTTGTTTTCTCATACACACACTGATGCAGACAACGGAATGAAAATATAGCAAATCTTTTATCATTAGAGAGACGCACCAACTCAGTATAGATCTAGTAGTTTTACTAGTACTAGGGTTTCTAATTTATGTTTCTTAAATTTTTGATTTGTAGTAATCTGATTTGCAGTAGGAGACTAGCTTTCTTTTTATGTATTTTTTCTTTTTTTTTTTTAAACTTTTGATTTCTTTTAGGAGTTAATTATGCAATCCAAATAGAAATAGGAGAACACAATTTTTTAACTTATATACAGGTCCCAATGTATTCACTTTTTCAATAAACAATCAATGAAATTTTTTACTCTTAATTGAGTTTAATACGAATTTCTCAATCCTCTTTTTTATTAATAGTGGGATGCCTTATTAGACTCACTTATTGGTGGGATATCGTATCTCTCTGTTCCTCTCTCGTTATCATCGTATTAAATTTTTTCTCTCTAAAAATCTGCCGCCAAGTCATCATCGTCGACGAATACTCTATCGCCAAATTACAATCAAAGATCAAACACCAGTTCAATTGGTCAACAACCATTGCTCAAAGTCAAGGCAATTCAAAGTAAGGAATCAAGACCAAAATACAATATTCATAACGTATAATTTTAATCTTTTAACTATTTTTTACAGTCTCATATTACATCTCCAGTCTATTATCTATTCTGATGTTCTGTCTACATTAAAAGTGAGCGAGTTAGTTTGATCTTCTCTTGTGATCGCTTGCCTTTTTTATTGTGTATAAAACTCGGTAACCTACAATCACTATAGCATCAATTAATCTTCTTGTATTGATAATGACCTAGCACTTGCATGCTAAATAAAATAGTTGATATTAACTGTTTTAAGTTTTCCTACCAACGATCTTTCTTGTTGGTGAAATATTTTTTGAGTTATTTTATCTGTTGTTTCCATCCCATACGTGTTTCATATCAGTTTGATAACAGAGCACAGTTAGGTAGGATTTGCATATTAGTCATCTATACTTGTTTTCTTGCATCTAGTTGAATTTTATTCAATACTCAAAAAAAATTAGTGTAAATTAAAAAAATCTTGAAAGGTAAGTCTTTCCCTAAAATTTTTGTGCGATTGGTGTCAAACCAAGGAAGGGTACTAAATGTGGTTCTGTAATTAAGGAACGCCAAGTACAGAAATCTCTTACCTGAGTTGCATCGACCTGGTCAATTGGACTTGTAAAATTAGGGTTTGACTGACCCGATAATTTTGAAAACAAAAAAATTTCAAAATTTAATGCTAAAAAAACAATTAGTTTGCTTTGCTTTTCATATTGCATTTAGGCTTCGTACATTGCATATCAACTTCAACGGAGTTTCAACCTACCCTATCTGAAATCAAGGCCAAGCTTAATAACCTACTCCAAATCTCAGATAACGTGAACATAAATTTAGATAGGATCATAGATAGAAAAGTTATGGACAAGTATAATAGCACTATTCTTTTGATATTCACTCCCATGGTAAAGAGTTTAGTGATATTCAAAGGAGTTCCAAGATAAACCACCACCAATATGTGACACCCAACCCAAAATGAATATGATTCCGAAGAGTTTACATATCACTCTGACATAAATTCTGATGAAGAATTAGATGATGACATTGTAGAGTCCAATATCATGATTTCCCCTGAAGTTACCACTATTACGGAGCTTGTTGACGTCTTTCCTAAAGATGTGACACGCGATGGCATTAATCTAACACATTTGACTCACTTACCTATTATTAACACTGCATTTTCACAATGAGGATACAAGAACTGTAGAGTCATTGTGGACAATGAAAGCTGTACCAATGCAGTATTCTTTGAGGTATTCTAAAATGATGGATTAAAGTGGTAGCCACATTCTCACCGATTTAAGATATCATGGAACAAATTCACAATCATAAAAGTTCATCAATCGTGTCTAGTCCCAGTCGATTTCATTTCTACCTTTAGAGAGTTGTGGCATATGTTAGGAACCAAGTCTAAGTTCTTCACTTCTTTTCAACTCCTCATCGATTGTCAAACTGAAGTCATCTATGAGTCTGCATTATCATCTTCTGCATCACTTCTGCATGTGGAATCATATCACGATTTATAAAAGAAAGTCATGAATAAGATTGCTCAAAATAACGCCAACTACGAGATTTGAGTTGACATTAGAAAATTGTTTAAAATTTTTAATGTTGGTGATGTTATTTTACTTGCTTGTAGTGCTGATCCGTTTCAAATCTTAAAGAAGCTAAATTGTCATGTTTATGTTATACATTTTAGTATCAGTTTTTTTTTAATATTAAAAATCTAGTGGATTACAAAGATTTTGATTTTAACCCTAGCAACTTACTTATTAATGAGCCATCCCATGAGCCTATTTTGAGAGACTCTCTATTCCACCAATTTTAAATATTCTACCTACTATAGTGAATCAGATTGATAAAATTTTGGATGATGAAATTGAAAAATCACCTAGAGGGGGGGTGAATAGGTGATAATGCTAATTTAGAAACTAAATGCGGAAGCTAAAATAAATTTGCAAACACTTAGTACAACACACAAGTGTAGCCGAATTCCCCGTGAAGGGCTCTGGACTAACTCCTCTTGATTCCCCTAGATAAGGGTTGAGGTGCTATATGAAGCTCTTGTGGTTAAGTACAAGTGAGGTACACACACAAGCAAGCCAAGCATATAAGGATGAACAATATGAAATAATGCAAAGCAACACAAGTAATATAAATGATACGACAATATGAATAATGCTTTGCACAAATAAAAGAGAGTTAGAGAGACAATGGATCAAACGCAAACACAAAGATATGTTTCGAGGTTCGAGCCCCTAGCTCTACGTCCCCGCCTTCACCGAGAAGGATTTCTAATCCACTATCTTGTCCACCGAGGACTCTCACCGAGGGAACCTCCACCGAGGAGGATTTGTACAACAAGGGAGTACCGAACTCCTCTCTCAAACACCGCCTCACAACCGAGGGGTAGGCCCGTAGCCAAACAACAACCAACAAACACCTCTACCGAAGAGGGTTACAAACCAAACTCCACCTCTCACTAGAGGGAGCAAACACAAGCCTCAACCTCTACCAAAGAGGGAGCAAACCAATTACCCGATCAACCTCTACCAAAGAGGGATACAACAAAAGCAAGGGTTTACAACTTGGAGGTTTCCACAACCTCAAACAATCTCTCTTTTCCACAAAACCAGATCCTAATAGATTAGGATAGAAGATAAGCTCAAGTGTGAAAAAACAAATGTTTTGATCAAAGAAAATCTCTTAGGAAAATACCAAATAGATATTGAAATGAAGAACATAAACCAATTTTTCAAAAACCTATTTCCTTTGAAAATAACAAAATACTTAAAGCAAACAAAATGAATCTTTTTCTCTTCAAACTCTTTTGAAAACTTATTTTTAAAACCAGAGAGTAAGGAAAAATTAGCTCAGAAAATCTTATAAAAACTTCTAAAAATTCCTAAAAATAGTTTTATCATTTTGCATTGATATATAAACATGTGATAAAATTTTTAACTCAAATATCAAGCAATTTGAACTATTTTTGTGTTTTATCATTTTTATCAAAAACCAAAACTTGTATTTTATCAAACTTTGATTTTTCAATATATAAATATGATAGTCAAAATAAGTTTGTTTAAAAGTTAAGCATGCATGTATAGAATGAAACTACTATACATAAACCAATTAAACTTGTTTTGATCAACTATTCATGAAAACAAATATTGGTTAAACCAAAACTGAAAAACCAATATCCAAATATAAAACGTGTGTGTTTTGTGCATTTGAGCATATCAACTATTCTTATCTTTACACATAGATCTAAAACACACAAACTAAAATTAGGATACCTAAGTCTTCTTGATGATCTTCATCTTCAAGTCGACTCGATCCAAAACGTGATCCACGAGCTAGACTATGTATGATCTTGATGCTCGAGCCCTGGAACCACCATGTGAAAGCTTTCAAACTTCTCTTTTTGAAGCAATCACCAACTAATATCTTGTTACATGATCTGAAACTAAAATCACAAGATTATTAGTAAACATAACTACATGAGTTAATCATCATCAAAACTAGAGAGGAAGGCCTCCGGGCCAACAATCTCCCCCTTTTTGATGATGACAAAACTCATGGAGTTATATATGCATGGATTAAAGTTAAGCTTCAAAGAAGCTCCCCCTTAACTCATGCATAAAACAAAAATATAAATATGCAATGAATGATAATGCAAAAATAATAAAAGGCTCTAGATACCCAATGAAATGTTCAAAAACAAACATGCTCTAGATACCAATTAAAATTAAACTAAATTCTAGATACCAATAAAATTTAAACTAAATTAAAATTAATATATGCAAAACATAAATATGCATATATAAAACTCAAATCTCTCCCCCCCTTTTTGTCAATCATCAATAAAGGGGTAAAAATCAAAACAAAACAAAATCTTCTCCCCCTTTTAATGCAAAGAAACAATCATCAATAAGGGATAAAAGCAAAACAAATCAATAAATTTTTCTCCCCCTTAAAGTATACATACATATCCAAACACAACGAGTCCACAAAGATATATGAATGAAGCACGTGGCTCAAAAGGATGTATATGTATAAACAATAATTTTGATAAAATGGACATATACATGAAGTTAAATATAAACACATGGAAACATGAAAAACTAAATTTCATTAAAAAAAATTTCATTTCAAGGTATATGTATGATTTGTCAACACAAAAAGTATACATACATATCCCTAAACACAATTGAGTCCATATGTATAGATTTGCATGAAAGGCAAATGACTCAAAGAGTATACATGTATATCTTAAAGTTTGGCAAAAATAGACATATACATGAAATGAAAACTCATACACATAAAATAAATCCAAAAATAAGAATACAAGTTTAAATTGCATGAATTATCAAAACTAGACTATACTAGCATCTAATGGGAACAAATAAGCAATCAAGTACAAACATATATAGATTTATTTGTGACCCACTATATGCACAAGTATAAATTCTAGTCTTAATGAAAACTAACATTTAAACATATATTCAAATCATGAAGCATCAAAACAAGATATAAATCATCATGATAAACATAAATGATTATTAAGAAAATCCACATGTTTTAACCTATGAAACATGATAGCTAAACAAATGGTGAGAACACAAAAATATTGGTCCATTAAACATGGGTATCTCAAAAGGGCTATACATGTATGTCAAGGATCTAATAAAACATAACATTGACATAATAATCTATAAACAATGGAACATGCTATATAAACAATGAATATGAAAAGCATGTAAATAAAACGGGAGTAAAGGATTGTCACCAAAACCGAAGAACAACTCTCCTTGTCTCCAAATAAGGTGGTCCTCCCACCAAACTTCCCTTGAAAGTGATGCATCCAATTGATTTCCATGAAGCTAGAACGCATCCACTCCAAGGTACCGCTAACTCACGTCATGTGAGAGCACACACCTACATCATAAATACGAGGGGTGGTCTTTGGTACCATATCTTATTGGGTCCATGGGGGTTAGTCCCTTCTCTAACCCAAACAAAATTCTTTGCTAAATTTACATCATGTAATCTATCAAAGCAAAATTAGCAAGGTGGTCCTTACGTCCACAAAGTGTACAAGTGTACACATGAGCATACAATGGTGATGATGGTGCACGTGGGAAGCATGTGTATGCCGTGGAGGGTGTGCATGAAAAGATGGAACTTGTTTCTTTCGAAACAAAGATTCCAAACGTGTATGGCTCTTGCACATTGGCTCAAAGTGGAGCCGGAACAATCCACTCTCTTCTTCAAACAAATAAAAATCATCATTAATCCTAGAAGAAGAGATACATGCAATAGGTAGACTAGATGAAGAAGGTACACTAGCATGGCAAACATATGCATCAATCTTATTTTCAAAAAATCATTTTTCTTTAAACACATATCTAAATCTTTTGAAATAGAAATAATTTTTGTTTTCAAAGATTCATTTCTTTTACAACAAAATTAACTTTTGAAGTCAAGTTTTCATTTT
>JAVJIF010020762.1:0-107254 GCA_038442645.1 Agave tequilana
TCATTCATGGGAGGGTGGTTTGGGAGTTCGCGCGAAGTTTCAATGAGCCCGATGCTCATCCCCCCTCCCCACACACACACACAGATAGGTAGACTTGTGTCATTCTGAAAGAATTCGAGGCCGAATCCTCTCGAATCCTTCCCCCTCAAATATAACTATACGACATTTGAATACAAGATCCATTCGTTGAAGTTTATTTTTGTTATTTCAAGTATAAATAAATCAAGTATTTTAAATATATTTGCCCATGCATCAAGTAGAGAAAAAACGGACGGCTTAAATAGTGAGTTGGTTATTTTAACGGTATAGAACATTTGAAATCTATTAAAAATAATTTGCAGGGGTTTTTAAATGTTTAGATCATGATTAAATGGCTAGATCGAGAATTTGTATGTCTAAAGATATAAATCTAATCAACTTACTACTTTCATCCGTCCATTTTGCGTCGTTTGATGAATGGGCAAAAAGTATTCAAACACACTTGATTTGTATTTTTAATTACTTTAAATAATGATCAACTTCAACTTAGTAAATCTTGTATTTGAATGTCAGATGTTGGTATTTGAGTGAGAAGGATTCGGGCTCGAATCCTTCCGGAATGACGCAAGTGTGTGTGTGTGTGTAGGGAGCTGATCCCTAAGAAAGGTTCTCACGAATTTCTGTGAAAACTTTCATGTGTGCCATCAGATGTGACAGATCGAATCAAATAAAACCAGATCTCTATCAAATCCGACGGCCCGCATGAAAGTTCTCATAGAAATCCGTGAGAATCTTTCTTAGAGGATCAACACATACACACAAACACACTATATATATATATATATATATATATATATATATATATATATATATATATTAATATATATATATATTATTATATATATATATATATATATATATCCAGTGAGAAAGCTAGCTTTAGTGAGAAGATGAGAAGGGAACACAGGAGCCATAAGATTATTTTTTGGATGGTTATGATTATTTTTGGGTTGCTTAAGTTAGTTTTGAGTTGATTAATTTAGTTTTTGGGTTTTAGTTTTATTTCCTCCAAATCTAATCTCAACCACCCAGAAACTAATATGACGGTTGCTATGATTCTTTCTCATTTTCTCACATAAGCTAGCTTTCTATCAGATCAATATATGTGTGTGTGTGTGTGTATTAAAAATCATCCAGGTATCCCAGTGGGCCCTCGAGCGAACTGGCTTTGTACCACCTCATGGTGGTGAGAAAGCACGGTTGTACAAAGAGGATTTTCTCCACCAGACCAATCCTACAAGTCATGTGGTCCTCGCCAAAGGAAAATTTCCACCACGTAACAGGGTCAGTCACCATCCCCTGTCAAGGGGCCCGCATTAGTCACCGGGTCCGAGTTTGGGGCCCGGATTAAACCCGAACAGTGGGACAAAGTCGCCCCCACGCGTATTCGAACCAGGGTCAACGGGGAGGAATCCCCATGACTTACCGGTGGACCACTTGGTATATATATGTAACCATCACTAGGTCATTTGGTGGGAATGTCAGCTCCCCTCCCTCCAACTAAGACATCCATGTCCCGTGATCCACCACTCAGATTATATTTAACTCGGAATCTCGACTCGATTCGGTTTTCTCTTATTCAAGTAAATCTACAACCTGGATGAGTTAACTCACGAGTTATTAATAATAAATAATATTTAAAATATAAAAATTATTTATAATGATAAGATATAATACATCTCAATTTGATTGAATGATGAAAAATAGTAAAATTAGGCTAATCATAAAGTAATATTAGAAAATTTTCACTATGAAATTCACAATATCTTTATTTTCTAGAATAGACTAAATATTGGAATCTATTTTTACTTTACACACATGGAGCGAATTTTGTCGGCTTGAATGCTAATCTTATTTAGTTTTTTTTTTTTTTTTTTAAGCTAGATTTGTAAAAACATAGTTAATTGGGACTCATCATTAGATGATCAGACTGGTCGTTTGAGTGATACATTGCAGCTAAAACGATTCTCAAGTTGGCTCTTCATGTTTTCGAACAAAGCTACCCATGCTATTGGCTCTTGCCATAAATAGCATTTTGAGGGTTTTCTTGACATATTGCTAAAAAATGTTTTATATGTAATATGCCTTCTAAAGTGTTTGAAACTTGACATGTTAGTCTAAAAACAATATTAAGTGATTGCAAAATTAATATTACTAACTAACTACTACCAAAAATTGATAGAGATTGACAAGTGAGCTACCCGTGACTCAGATGATGATAATACGTGATATTCAGTTGTTATAATAGTATAGAAATAGATTTTTTTTTTTTTTTTTTTACAATAGTTAAGTATAGTTTAGAAATAGATTTCATATAGATGTTTTATTTTTTCCCAATTGATCTGGTCTATATATTATAACTTTTAGACTAAATATTTATGAAGTAATTGCTTGGATTTTGGAGAAATATAAAGTGTATATAAATCTTAGATTATATGAAAAAAAAATTACATTCTCACCATTGAGATATGGGTTTAGTAATAAGCCGAAGATTTGCGCTATGATAATTTCCAGTTTCAAGACCAACTATAGTTTTTTCTTAAGGGGGAAAAAAACAACAAAATGATTCTTAATGTCTAAAAAGAAACTCAATTAATCTATTGTCTTTTAGGTTAAATTAGAAAGTATTTTTTTTTTAAAATAAGAACTTTTTAGTAATTTGAAGGACAGGTCAATATAGCCAAAAGCTTTTGTGTTGTGTTGATCACACTATCACATGGGGTTTGGTCTTTGGTGCGATCAATGCTGAAGGGAAGGGATGCAGCGAGCAAACAAAAGGCTGCGAGGGAATAGAAATGGAAATCACGGTCGACCAACCTTTTATTGTGTTGTCAACATCCAACAGCCCTTTTACCCGCAAACCCTCATCTCACCACCTTCTCTCTCTTCAATTTCTCTCTCTAGACTTTTTCACAGAGAGAGAGAGAGAGAGAGAGAGAGAGAGAGAGGAACGAAGTATTGTATCAGTTGTTATATGCACAAGGGTTAATTGTAGCGTTAGAATTGTAAACAGAGCGTAGACAGAGGGGGGAGAGAGAGAGAAGTGCTCTCAGTGATACTGTAGCTACAGGAGCTCTGCAGGCCATTGCTACAAGTGTCTGTACTGCTCTCTGCTCCTCCTTTCTTTGCTCTCTCTCTCTCTACAATATCAGAGAGAGAGAGAGAGAGAGTGTGTGTATGTGTGGGAGCCTGCGAAATGAGACACCATATTCATTCATACGTGTGTAAGGAATCACAGTGAAGTGAGGAAGTGAGGAAGTATAATTGCTCATTTTCCTATCTATCCAACACCAGAAAAGGAAAATAAGAAAACCCCCATTTCTCTTTTTCATCTCTCTTTTACACAACCATTTTCTCACTTCCAGAGTGCTACAGTTAATTTTGTGGTCATGTAAATCTCATTTATAATAAGTTATAGTATAAAACAGTTAATTTTTTGGTCAAGTAAATCTCACTTGCATTCTAATTACAATCTATTTTTTATTTTTCTTAATTAATTTTTATTTAATATTATTTTGCGGTCAACTTTGTGGTCAACTTTTCCACTTCCACTTTTCATTACCATCCAAACACCGGAAACGACAAAACATTTTTCAAACCACACTTCCCAACAATCATCCAAATACCAGAAAACTTACTACTCATTTCCTTTTTCCTAAAGGAAATAAATCTTACTTCCTACTTCCTCACTTCACACCAATTCCTTAAATCCAAACAGACCAACCTTGAACAAGAACTAGAATTATTTTGTTGTTGTTATGTATTTATATCTGTCCCCCCTCTCTCTCTCTCTCTCTCTCTCTCTCTGTGGACAGAGGTTGGGTTGGTTTCCTGCCAGCTGACAGGCCTGACGTACGGGGGCTCAGAGTGGGGGTCGCGTCAGTGCGACCAGGTATTGGCCCCCCTGACGCCTCACATGCATGGCCCTGGCCCTCATCCCCTCTCTTGCCTCACAAACACCAAACACTCTTCTCTGTCCACGTGTCACTCTCCTGCTACCTCCAACGGGCCCCACACTCTCATTCAAACTTTTATAGAAAGCCGCTCCAAGTATACATTTGTGTTTCAGGTTAGTTGCATGTAATCCTTCTTGAACCACTTCCTGCAAGTGTTGGGTCAAAGGAGATCTCAGTTTCAAGATCGGGCTACATTTTTTTTATTCAAAAAATGAAAAAATAAAGAATATAAAAGAAGAAGAAAAACCGTCCCTTCCACAAGGCTTGGAAGCGGGCTATAATATGGTTCGGTTCGGTTCGTGTGTGTGAGTCAACACATACATATTATAAAATGATCGATTCTGATATTTGAGATTGATCCTCTTATAATATTATAAGAGATCCAAATACTTTAAATCTTTATACTCCTGAAACTCGACGTCTTATTCACTTGCAACACAAAGTTGACTCTCTTATAATATGTATGTGGGGTTCACACACATGAACCGAATCCAAAAAAAAAAAAATAGATCTAAAAACTCCTGACATTAAGTCTTGACTTGACTAACCTTTGCCACCCCTCCCCACAAGCACACACATACAAATGCCAATAACAACCACAATAAATAATAATTCAACTATAAATCACTGTATAAGTACCTCCTGAAACTGTTAATAAGCAGTTACGAGTGTAGGAACTAGTATTATATATCCATGAGCGAAATGACGGAGTAAAAGATAATTTATGTATACATGTATGTGCGTGTGGATTCCTAGAACGGTATTAACGTGTATATGCATCTCGCTCATGTTGAGGAAAATATTCCCAAGATGAGGAAACTCGGAGAAACTATTCAGTTTTTCTGTGGAAGTGAGGAAGTGGTAATAGCTCCCTTTAAAACTTGGAAATTGGTTAGTAAGTTTTTTCGGTATTTGGATATTGTTGGGAAGTGTGGTTTGAAAAATGTTATGTCTTTTCCGATATTTGGATGGTAATGTTGAAGTGGAAGTGGAAAAATTGTCTAAAAAGTTGACCGCAAAATAATATTAAAATAAAAATTAATTAAGAAAAAAAAAAATGGACTGCAATTAGAATGCAAGTGAGATTTACATGATCAAATAATTAACTGTTTTGTGCTACAACTTATTATAAATGAGATTTACATGACCACAAAATTAACTGTAACACTCTTGAAGTGAGAAAATGATTGTGTAAAAGAGAAAAGAGAAAAGGAAAGGGGTTTTCTTATTTTCTTTTCCGGTGTTTGGATAGATAGGAAAGTGAGCAATTATACTTCCTCATTTCCTTACTTCCGTCCACTTCCTTGCAACCAAACACGCCCGAGTGGTGTAGATTGAAAGAGAGCGCTTTTTGAGAATCCTTGCTAGCTGCAAAGTGAAAATCAAAAGATCAGAGGTGCCATTTTGATCTAACTCATACATCTCAATTCGTGATGCATCCCTGATCTGAATCGATAAAATTGGTAACTCAAGAATAAAAGAAGAGTATTAGCTAGTTACTGTTATCGTAATGTATCTAACACTAGAATTTCTGGTTTTTCGAGACTTACATTAAAGATATAAAGCATAAAATTTGAATTATTTACTTAATTAGAATTAGGATACCTAAAACAGTTTGCATTTCATTTGTTCAATAAGCACCAACACAGGCTTTTCTTTTTAATTTTTTCTGTCTTCAAATGTATACGTATATCTCTCCTCTATTCATATGCACACAAGTAATACGTGCATAGTTCTCCAATAACCCTAGTGAATATCGCTTTTGTGTATTATGTTGGAATACTAATCTCATCAAGTCTACCCCATACCACGTAGAGTAACATAATGTGTATCTCTACGTGTACCATGAACTAAAGTGTACCACAAATTTGATAAGGTTAAACTAAGAGGCCGTTTGTTCCGCGTAAAACTCTGTAATTCGTAAATGACTTACTACCCAGTTACAATTATGACGTTTGTTTGGACCGTAATTCATAAAAGACTTACTTAATTCAACTAATACTCACTTGCAACCTAGTTACCACTCACTTACAGCCCAGTTACAGTTAATTTTGTGGTCATACAAATTTGTAATATTTTTTATATTAATAATAAATTTTTTTAATATTTAACTTTTTTAATATTTATTTGCAGTATTAAAACTTTTAAAATCACCAAATAGTTAATTTTGTGGTCAACTTTTTCACTTACGACTTATACATTAAGACAACCAAACACCGTAAAGTACAATACACTTTCCTACTTTACAATTTTATATTACCAACTAAACACCGTAAAATTTACTTACATGTAACTCATTTACAATTGTAAAAGACTTTACCAATTACAACTACGAATTACGGCCAGTTACGACAACCAAACAGACCCTAAAGGAAGAAAGAGAAGGTGCGTGTACCCTTGCTCAAGTCAGAGTCAAACCCTCTAGGTTGGAACGTGTGCAAATATAGGGCTGTTTAGTTAGGGGTGAAAGTGAGAAAGTGAGGAAGTAGTAGTAGCTAGTTCCCTTTAGAATTTGAGAATTGATTAGTAAACTTTTCAGTGTTTGGATGTTGTTGGGAAGTGTGATTTGAAAAATATTATGTCTTTTCTGATGGTTGGATGGTAATGTAAAAGTGGAAGTGGAAAACTTGACCACAAAGTTGGTCGCAAAATAATATTAAAATAAAAATTAATTAAAAAAATAAAAAATTGGACTGTAATTAGAATGTAAGTGAGATTTACGTGATCAAAAAATTAATTGTTTTGAGATATAACTTATTACAAATGAGATTTACATGAGCATAAAATTAACCGTAGCACCTTAAAAGTGAGGAAATAGTTGTGTAAAAAAAGAAAAGAGAAAAGGATAAGGATTTTCTCATTTTTCTTTTCCGGTATTTGGATAGATAGGAAAGCGAGAAATGACACTTCCCCATTTTCTTACTTCCGACCACTTGAAACCAAACAGCCCCATGTGTAAACAGAAAATATATGGAGGGTGTATGTGAAAAATTCTCTAATTAAATTATATAATTAGTTTTATTGTTAAGCATCAGGATGGTTCTTCACGTGCTGTGGGCCATCCATCACAGCTTATAGAGGGCCCGATGAGGGAAGAAAAAAAAACACATTTTGTTATGGGACTTACAAACGTGTGTGTTTATTTTTCTCTCTCTCCAGCGAGTCATCGAGTCATTAACCAGTTATGATGAACGATCTACAACACGCGAAAAACTGAATGGTGCTTATCTCGAAGGAGCTAGCTCGCTCCCTTACTATTGCTTGCTTAGTCATTGATTATATTTTGGCCATTTCCACCTCCCTCCAAGTCCCAAGATGTAACGTCCATCACCGAATGATCACTTGAAGCCATCTTTCTTTAACTTTTAGTTGCCAAAAAGAGACAGATAGATATGTATTATTAGAGTAATATAACAAACATGCATATTTATCCTTTGAACAAGCTCGAGCCCCATACTTATTAGGTCAGCCATCACTGAAGATTGGACCCATTAGGCCAGTAAATGAGAGTGGACCACTACAGAGATTGGCAAGAGCAAGAACTTGTGGCTTTGACAAAGATAAGGCCTTATTTGGACGCTCTAGGGTTTGAACTTGGGACCATTATTTTGCTGGCAATCAGGTGATGGGTTTTCGAAGCAATCTCTCTCTCTCTCTCTCTCTCTTTTAGGGGCCGTTTGTTTCGCGTAAAAGTCCGTAATTCGTAAATGATTTACAATTTAGTTACAACTACGGCGTTTGTTTGGACCGTAATTCGTAAAAGACTTACACAACCCAATTACCACTCACTTACAGCCCAGTTACAGTTAATTTTGCGGTCATGCAAATTTGTATTATTTTTTATGTTAATATTAATTTTTCTTAATATTTAGCATTTTTAATATTTATTTGCAATATTAAAACTTTTTAAATCACCAAATAGTTAATTTTGTGGTTAACTTTTTCACTTACGACTTACACATTACGACAACCAAACACCGTAAAACACAATACACTTTTCCACTTACAACTTTATATTACCAACTAAATACTATAAAGCTTATATATATGTAACTCATTTACAGCTGTAAAAGACTTTACCTATTACGGCTTATGAATTACGGCCAGTTACGACAACCAAACAGGCCCTTAATATCAATTAAGTTCTCTTAGAACACTCGCCTATTTTCTCAAACATAAATGCTCTCGTCTAACCAATAATAATATTACATACTGTGCAATGAGTTACTTCACTTTGATTTCCATTTTTCATTTTGAAAAACTGATATCAAATGGAGTAGTTTAAATTTAGTTTATGTGCGGTCACATAAAATTTTTGATCTGTTCATTTGTTTTCAAGCGGGTTTTTTTTAATAGAACTAAATTTAAATTAACATGAAAAATCTAAATTATTTTTGATGGGTTTTGGTCAATGATGATTCAATTTTTTATTTTGGCTGGCAACAAAGTACACTAATCAATTATGAAAAAGAGAATTTTTATTTGGTTACTAACAAGATCATTAAAAAAAAAACACTGTAATCGTAAAAGTATCCTATCCCACTGGGGAGTGTTGGATTCATAGACGTGGGAAGAAAATGAGAAATAGGAAAACTCATTTCCCACTTCTCAGCTCTGTCTCGAACCGGAAATGATAAATAAAAAAAAACTCTTTTCTTTTCTTTTTTCTTTTTCTTTTTTACATGTTACATTTATACTAGTATTTTTTCACTTTTAAGGTGCTATAGTTAATTTTGTGCTCATGTAAATCTCACCAGTAATAAGTTGTATCTTAATACTTTTAAATTTTGATATCATGTAAATCTCATTTGCAGGTCAATTAAAGTCCAAAAGTGTTATTTCAGAATTAATATTTAATCTAATATTATTTTATGGTCAACTTTTTTATCCCACTTTCATATTACTAATTAATCATCAGAAAACACAATATGTTTTTTCAAATATATTTTCACATTATAATTAAATATCAAAAATAAAAATTACACAAATTCTCATTGTTCACCGCATTCACATTTTTTTTTTATTTATTTTTCTCTCAGTTTCGCCATATCAGACCAGCCTTAAATTGAAAGAGGACAAACATGTTTGATCATTCAATAATTTCAAAAATCTTTCTAAATCTTCTTGCAGGGAGCAAAATGAATGCAAAAAGAGAAGGGGCTGTTTGGTTGCAAGGAAGCGTGCGGAAGTAAGAAAATAGGGAAATATAATTGCTCACTTTCTTATCTATCTAAATACTGAAAAAGAAAAATAAAAAAAACCTTTTTTCCTTTTCTCTTCTCTTTTACACAATCATTTCCTCACTTTTAGAGTGTTACAGTTAATTTTGTGGTCATGTAAATCTCATTTGTAATAAGTTGCAGTACAAGACTGTTAATTTTTTGATCATGTAAACTCACTTGCATTCTTATCACAGTCCATTTTTTATTTTTCTTAATTAATTTTTATTTTAATATTCATTTACGGTCAACTTTGTGGTGAACTTTTCTACTTTCACTTTCACATTACCATCCAAACATCGAAAAAAACAAAATATTTTTTAAACCACACTTCTCAATAACATCCAAATACCAAAAAATTTATTAACTAATTCTCAAGTTCGAAATAAAATTATTATCACTCTCTCAATTTCTCTCTTCCTCACTTTTACCCTTTAACCAATCAGGCCCTAAACAACGTGAGAGGGAAAAACAGTAAACAGAACATCGCATCAGTTATTTTAAAGAAAACCTCGAAAGAACTCTGATAAATATGCTGTCATTGTGTACAGTGAGCATCAAACTTTTTAAAGGTAAAGGTTAAAACAATTTATTTAGGAAGAAATATCTGAACTCTTCACTTCTTTATAGTTTTAACGGTCATCTTTTATAAAACAAATATATGCATAAATTCCCACAAATCACAGTCAGAACTAGGCCACAGCCCACAGGTGCTTCTTCGCTCTCATGTCAAATTGTTGACTGGTCCACTACAGGAAGAGTTCTGACTTTGAATAATTGGTCAAAACGTCAAATATTTCGGTCCAGGGATCGAGATCAATCTAGTCATTTCATGTGACGTACAGATAAAGATGGGAGAATTAAGGGACTAAAATAGTGAGGGGCTGTTTGGACCCAAGAAATCTTTCTCGAAAATCTGACACTCATGCCGACATGTTAGGGTTTTTTGAATTGTTGTTTGATTTCGTGATTTTGAAAAAAATATCTTCGGGGTTTTTCGTTTTTACTGATGTAATTCTGTAAAATCTATTCAAAATTTTCATCCGTTTGCACAAGAATTATACAGCAAGAAATATGTGTGAGTATCGTTATGCGCATTTTTGCTATAATTTTTTTTCGAGATTTTCTTAAATGATCCAAACAGCCCATGAGGAAATGAAAGGAATTAGTTGGGTTTTTTTATTTATATTAAAAAAATGAGGTCCTGTAGATGTCATTTATGTGGCACAAAGAGATTTGTTTTGAGCGTGAGAGGAACATATTTACAAGCACACAAGGTTCAGCACTGTGCCATAAAATGCTGACCATTTATTTTATTTCCTCTCTTGGCCTGAAATTATGTGCCTTTTATGTGTATGTTTCGCGTGGGTTCTGTTGGGAAACATGGGGGCACTTTTTCTCCGATTATGTTCCCCTTCTTCTTCATCTTAAACACATAAAATTGAAATGATATGATACACGTGTAATTTGAGGTTGTATAGAGTATTCGGTGGCATAGCTTGGACTTCGAAATAGAGGGGGCACAAATATATAAATTATATAATAATATTTAAATTATAATAATATTTGTAATAACAATAATAATTTTCTTTCAAAGAAATCGAAAGAAATGAACGGTGCTCAAACTGGATACTTCCAAACGGTATTCTATTGCATAAAAAAAAGAAGTAAAGTATAACTATTTGATCACAACAAGAAGCAATTAGATAATATTAAAAATTATTCCAAAAATTAACAAGCTACTTGCAAATTGGTAGTGAAATTTTAGCTACATCAACATTTTTCATATTTAAAAAGTTTCAACTCAAATCATCAATTTTCATTAATTCTTTAAAGTTGTTCAAACTTTCTGATTGATTAATTGTTGAGCCTAGCGTCTAACCTTAGCAACAACCAATTGAAAAACCCAAGTAACGGAGATAGACGCGCGTGAGAAGTACCCACACAATAAGAACAGAGAAACAAGAGAGAAAACAGGCCAATACAATATTTAACGAGGTTCGACAATTTGCCAATGTCCTTGGGGTAAGAGAGAGATTTTATTGATTTAGTAATCAATTACAAGAGGATATCAGAGGGCTACAATTTATGAGGGCTCTATCCCTTATTCATAGCAAGAGAGTCCCAGGGTTTTAGGAAACCTCAATTGGATTCGTCTCCAAAACAGAAACGAAATCCAACTCCGTTTAGGAGAGCAAATCGCCTGTCAGTTGACCGGCCGGTTGACCGACTCTATCCCTCGGTTCGGTCAGTCGACTAGGACCAATAGAAGCTTAAGTTGTGCCAGTCGGTTTGACCACCCCAGTCGACCGTTCCCTAGTCACGGTCGACCAGGTGGTCGACCGGCTGTGCCTGTGCACGTCGTGCACCCCGGTCGACCGGGCTCTGCCTGGCCTGTTTCGAACTGTGTTCTCGCTTCCTCTGAACTCCAATCTCTGCGTTATCTCTTCCAAAAAGTTTTAAAAAAACTCTTCTGATGTATTTTATCTCCTCTCTTCCTATAATTCTCCATCTCGATGAAAAATTTTCAAATCTGAGCCGAATTCCAACAAACATTTGGCGAAATCGACACACAATCTCGGCTTGAATGTTCCGAACGAAATCGACACACGATTTCAACTTGGCCAACAGCCAAAACCGGTTCCTTCAAAACGAATCGCCAGTACACTTACAATTAATTTCCACTGATCACACCAAATCCAAATTTTTGAGCTTGTCATCGATACTAGCAATTTTTTCCAAACTCCAATATCAATTATATAGATTCCAACTTTAGTTTAGCTATTAAAACAGAATGCACCATACATGCCTTTCCATCACTTCACCGAAGAGAAAAAATACCATATGAGTCGATCAACGAACGGGTCCCCAACTCAGTAACCTAATGAAACTCTATTCCAAATGACCTCAAGAAGAAACCATAATGAGCCAACATAGACTCTCCAACTGACTTACTTTTTCAAGTCCAAATGTTTTCAAGACGGTCCAACCAAATCTAAGTAGAGCACACTAAACACCATCATCGGCTTCAACAAACTGGATGTACACCCCCTTATGCAAGCTCAACTATCTTCTCATCAGAAGATCAATCGTTCTACGTGAAGTCCAACTCTTCACCTCTACGTGAAGTCCAACTCTTCACCTCTACGTGAAGTCCAAATCAGCTTCTCGAGAACACAAATACACCAAATAGTTTCATGCGGGCTACATCACCTAACGGCTGCGCCTTTACGGCTGCCTATGTACCTTGTCTAAGGGATCAAGCCAACCGTAGTTCATTGAAAAGAGTTCTATCAAGCTCAAGAAACTATGACTAAATTTTCAACAACGAATCGAACTGGCTGAGTCATATGAACCTCCTTACTACCGTCATGGAGAACAATGGCCTTCAATTTGATATTGTCGCAGTCACCAACTTGAGATTAATGTTTCTTCACCCACCTTCGTGGATTTATCTTGGTTCCAATAGCTGCAAATAATTCGACATTCTCATTAATGTCTTCAACCTATCCGGCATCAAAACAAGCTATATGATCTCTACCCGGTGTCACGTCCGGTGAAGTCCTCACTGGCACCAAATCAAGTGGAGTTGGTGGAGTAGCATCAACCTCTACTCGCTGCGATACATCCTTGGTCTTCGTCTTCTTCACTTGCTGAGAGATGGTAGACTTCAACAGTGAAGTCTCATCAAACGTAACATGCTGACTCAACATATAATCTACTTATTTTCGGGGTCCCACACCTGTAGCCTTTCATGTTTCTTTTGACACCCAAAAAGACATACTTCTTTGCTCGCGGATTCACCTTATCATCTTTGACACAAAAGTAGGCCAGACTTTCAAATATCCATAGCAAACTATGATCTTGAGCAACTTTTCAAGACCAGACTTCCAGAGGAGTTTTACCTCCTATCGCAGTCAATGGCAATCTATTTATGAGATGGCTAGCATATACAATCGCCTCAGCCAAAATGATTTATCTGATCGTGCATTAGACAACAAACACCGAGCCTTCTCTAGTAAGAAATGATTTATTTTCTTAGCCAACCCATATATTTCATTTGTAAAGTGAGTACCAATACCAGTGTTCTGACCAAATCGTAGGAATCGGTTCTTGTATTTTTCAAAATTACCAATTTAAAGCTTCTTAATCTTCCTATCAGTCAGCTTCTCCATCATATCCTTCCACTTCACCAACATACCCAGGGCTTCAAATTTTTGTCTAATGAGATATATCCAGCAATGACTAGATAAATTATCAATAAAAGAGACAAAGTACTTATGACCTTCAAGTGATGCAGTCTTGATTGGTCTTTAAATACTTACGTGAATACAATCAAGAAGAGCTTCCGAGTGGTGAGTAGTGGTGCCGAATTTCACCTTCGTCTTCTTGTCCACAACGCCGTATTCACCTAATTCCAAGTTACAGGTAGATGCACCTTCCAAGGATCCCTTCTTTATTGGAACTTGCAAAGACTTTTTGTAACCCCCTGCTTCCTGGTGTACGTGTCACCGTATCGGTACGAGATACGACGTACAAAAATTGATTTGACCTCCGTGGTAGTCTGATTGAGCCAATTTCAGTTTTAAAAATTATTTTCTAATATTTTAGATTTTTCAGGATTTTCTGAAATTTTTCTGGAGTATTTTGGAAAATCTCCGTTGTCGGTGTCGACCGATACCGGTAACTAGCCTTCCGATTTTTATTTCACAAACGGAGTAAAATTTTGAGAATCGGTCTTCACCTCTTAGAATTATATTCTCTACGTTTGGATATTTTTGGAGATTTTTCTGAATTTATCGAAAATCCGGCCAAACTGGTGTCGCCCGTATCGGCGAGACACTCCGGGATTTTTAATTGGCAAACTGGATTGAGTTTCGGCAAACCGTCTTCATATTACGTCTCAGGATAATATTCTCTATTTTCTGTAATTTTTGGGCAACATTCGGAGCTAGTCAATTTTTGAACATATTAAAATATTAATTAAATTATTATTTTAGAACTCTTTTCTTTTTCTTTTCTTTTCTTTTCTCTTCTCTTCTTTTCCAGAGAATTCTTTCTTCCACTGCCATCCTGTAGCCCCACCGCCATCTCTCTCTTTTTTAAACCAAATCCCTCTCTCTCTCCTTCAATCTCTCTTAATTATTTCTCTCTCCAATCTCTCTCTCTCTCTATTTCTCTCTCACTCTCTCTCTAATTAAGCTCCTTAATCATCTCTCCCCACACTAAACTCTCTTCCCCCTCTCCCTGTCCATGGCCAGGGCGTTCAAACCCATGCACGCGGCCGGCCAAGCGCGGCCGGCGCCGCCGCGTCGCGACCCCCCGGCCGCGCCTCTACCCGGCCGGCGCCTCTCCTCCGGCCGCTGCTCCCCCGGCGAGGCGACTCCCCTCCGGCGAGACCACCATGGCCGTGCGTCCCCTTTTCTCTCTCTCACTGGTAATCTCTCTCTCTCTCCCATCATCCTCCCTCGCGGCCGGAAGCGCCGCCGCACCGCCGGCGGCCGGGGCCGCCGCCGGCGGGCCACCCTCGCCACCGGCCAGCCCAGCTGGCCGGTCTGTGCGCAGACAGAGCAGCAGCAATATTGCTGCTGCTAGTCTTTCCTTATTGGGTTTGGGTTTACCCAAACCCAATAACTCATTTGGATATATATGAAACCCAAACCCATTAGGTTAAACACCCGTTAACCCAATACCCATTAAGTTAAGTTTTGGGTATGGGTTATTGGATCTAAACCCAACCCGTTTGCCATCCATACCAACATCCAAACCCAGTAAAGGTATATTTGCAGAAAACCCCCTGTCACTTTTCTGTATTTGCATTTTAAATATTATTATTTACATATTTAACTCTTATTGTATGATTTAGTATTCGGGCGATATCGGGAGCATCCGGACTCCGATTGGGACGATTCTGGATCCGTTGCGATCGTGGAGAAGAGAGCTACAGTCCTGTAGCCAGTTTGTGAGTGTTTTTATTTTATAAATTGTCTTTTTATCATATTGATTAAGCTTAGTTGCTTTATTTAAATAAAACATGATACCGGTAAAGTAAGCTGTAGACAATATTAAAACACTGTCATCACCACTGTACGTAGAACATGCCTAATACCTAATAGACGTAGAGTGTGACACTGGATGCCTATTAGGTCATGTTCATGGACCACTGACACTCAGCCACTAGTTTACCATATTCGAAGACACTATTATTTCATGTAGTTTATCACGTTTAGATAACTATCGTCACATGTATATTGATCCACGGTAGGCCATAACACTACACGGTCACTAGACATACATGCTAGATACCGTTTATGTATGTTACACGGATTACGGCTACACAACTATGATCCACTAGTACACGGCTAAGTACCGCATGTCATATTATTGTTATCATTATTACACGGATACTGTAGTTCACCATACATGATATTAGACGCTGACCATTGTTATGACATATATATGTTGCATCGATACTATGACCCGTTACACTCTTATGTCATAGTCATGTCCCACCGATATATATATATATATATATATATATATATATATATATATATATATTATATATTATATATATATATATATATATATATATATATATATATATATATATATATGCACCACTTCACGGATACTCGTTACAGACAATATGGTTACATATACTTACCACATGAGTATACATGCTTGTATTGTTTCTATCTTCTTGTCATATGACTCACTGTGCATATTACATCGATTATTGTGTCATGTTACTGTATTCATGTTATATGATTGTTTCCTGTTACTGATATGGATATTCCCGATACTGGACATGAGAGCTGTTGATATGCTATATGTGGAATCCACATCTATTGTTCATGTTATATTGTTCCATTATATTGTTCCCGTGATATTGTTCCCGTTTTCGGGTATATTGTTCCCGTTATATTGTTCTATGCTATCAACAGAGCTTAGGTCCAGTTATCATGTTACCCGTATCATGTATTTGTTCTTGTGACATTGTATACTTGACATCAGATCATAAAGCTAACTTGGGTATGGGGGAGACTTGACGGTTGATTAGATCATATCGGGTGGATGTCTGGATCCATTGTTTGTCCCACTGCAGGGGACGGGGTAGTGCTGGCTACCGTCTGTTACTCATGAGCATCCCGTTATTGTTTTAGCTCATTGAGATTCCCGTTACATGTTACAGCCTTAGCGGGCTGGCCCTGGTCTCAGCAGCCAGGGGTCTGTTTAAGGCCGTTGTCCCGGGTATGCACGGGATACACCCACCCGATAAGAACTCCTCGACCATGGGGTTTCAATTAACATAATAAAACAGTATACACAATAGTGACGTCGGGAACACTTGTTATTTGGTCACTCTCTCGTCTGGATAATGGTACCCGTAGGCCATGTCCGGATGGGTTCGACTGGAGTGCGGGCTCCAGTATGAACTGCCAGTGGTATGGGACACTGGAAGAGACTGATTAAAATATCAGGTGATACTGATTTCTACTATTGTGTCAATCACATGACTTGCCTGATACAAGTATACTAACTTGTTACTGTTCCTATTATTTTGTCTGCTATCATGTTCACTGTGATCTTGCTTACCTGTTACTGTTCCTGTTCATGTTATTGTATCCGCTATCATGTTACCTGTAGACTTTGCTACACTACCTGATACCTATGATGGCATACTACTCATGCACATGTACACCTTGCATTACATATATTCTGTTTTGCATTGCTTATATGCTATTTAGACACAACACAGTAGCATGTTCATATTGCATCTGCCCACCTGCATGTTCATTTACATCACTACCATGTTCACTGCTTTTACGTCACCGCTAGATAACATTATTTATTATATAAATTAGATATGATTGGAGTCATGACCCGACGATAACCGGCTAGGTAGTGATTGTAACACCCCGCTCTCGGAATACGTACTTAGTTGCGTATTCAGATTTTTCGATCGTATTTTTCGATTTACTTCTTGTATTTGTTTTGTATTATGAATTATTCATATGAACGTTTTGTCTTGGATTTGGATTCGTGGACTCGGAGTCAGCCCTAGTCTGAACCGAGGGCCCGATCCTAGAGTATTACTCGATTTGGTCTTTCTACTATTCCGATTTGACCGATTTCAGTTTTGAACATCGTTTTCCAATATTTTAGATTTTCTATGATTTTCTGGAATTTTCCTGAATTAAATTGGAAATCTTCAAAACCGGTGTCGGCTAGTGCCGCTGACCGATTCCCGGATTTTTAATTTACAAACTAATTGGAATTACTAAAAGTGTCTTTAGGCATTATTCCTTAAAATCATATTTTCTACCTAAATACTTTTTCTGAGGATTTTATGAATTTATGAAAATTCCACCGGAGTCGGTATCGGCCAGTATCGGCGGTTGACTTCCGGATTTTTTAATTTGAAAACGGGATTTTATTTCTGAAAACCGATTTCGTATTATTCCTTAGGATGACGTTTTCTACCTCCGGGGATTTTTGGGGATTTTTCTGGAATAGTCGATATTTCGCGACCATATTATAATATTATTATTCTTTAATCTTTTCTCTTCTTTCTTTCTTTTCCTTTCTTTTCTTTTCTTTTCCCACCAACTCCAGCGCCGACCTAAAGCCCACTCCCCTCCACGTGGGCCCGGTCACATCCCTCTCCCATCACCAATCTCTATCACTCTCTCTCCTTCTCTTTTCTTTTTCTTTCCCTTTTCTTTTCTTTCTTTTCTTCTCTTTACTCTTCTTCTTCTTCCCCATTTACTCAGCCGACGCCCCCAACCGGCCTCCACCTTGCCGCCGTCTCCTTTCCTCCGGCGCCGCCCCGACGTGGGCGATCCGCCGCCGGCGTCTCGCCGGCGGCCTTGGGCGCGGCCAGGGGGCCTCCTGGCCCCCTGTGCACGTGTGTGGAGGGGGCAGTAGCCCCCTCCCTTCGACTTCTTTGGGGTGGCCGCAGGCCACCCCTGCTGGCCTGCACCGGCGACCGAGGTCCGGCGGGCCCCCGGCGATCCTCCCTCTGCCCTCTGGCCGCACGGATGCGGCCAGAGTTGGGCCCGGCCAGGGCAACAGGCCCTGGCCGTGGTTGTTGGAGGGAGGGGGCTGCTGCCCCCTCCCTGTTTCTTCCCTGGGGTGGCCACAGGCCACCCCAGCTCTGGTGGCCGCCGGCGATCCGCCGGCGGCCGGCGACTCCATCCGGCCAGGGGGCTTCCAGCCCCCTGTGCCAAGTTGAGGAGGGGGCTGCTGCCCCCTGCCCCCTGTTTTTCTCTCTCTCCCTGGATCTGGATCTCCTTCTCTCTCTCCCTGGATCTGGATCTCCTTCTCTCTCTCCCTGCGTTTCTCCCCCCTCTCTCTCTGCGTTTCTCTCTTTCTCTCTCTCTGTGCGTTTCACTCTCTCACTCTCTCTCCTGAGTCTCTCTCTCCCCCTTGGAACTCTCTCTCTCTTCCTGCACCTCTCTTTCACTCTCCTGAATCCTCTCTCTCCTATTCTCTCTCTCTCTCTCTCTCCGATTATTTGCCGACGCGGATCTCACCCCCGCGTGCGGGCCCCCTCTCTTGACGCGGCCTTCGGGTTATTGTATCGTCACGAAGCGGAGCTAACTCCCGCGTATGTGATCTCCTCGTGCTAACGCGACGCGGACCCCACGACCGCGTCTGCGTTTCCCTCGTGCCCTGATTTGAACGCGGGTCTCGAACCCCGCGTTTGTGGCTCCTTCGCGACGCGACTCCCGCGTCTGTGATTCCTGCGTTTGCTAATCCCGCGACGCGACTCCCGCGTTTGCGACCCCCGCGTCTCACTTTCCAAACCCGCGTCTCCTTGTGCCCTCTCTCCTTCCATATGCTTCTCTCTCTAGGCTTCTCACTCTTTCTCTCTCCTCTTCACTTTCTCTCTCCTCATAAATATATTATTTTATGGCGCGTGCGCGAGTTCCATGGATTCCAGACTTTTCGGCTTTCCGGTGATTTAGGCGAGTGTTCTCGCTCTCGCCTCCATTTGGGTTTCCCCGCTTCGTCGGGTCGACATGTACTTTATTCCATGTTTTCATGTATTGGGCTGAGTCCCTATATTTGTGTATGGCCGAGTGCCAATATCTGGACATGTATTACTCTGTGACGAATGCTTGTACTAGGGTAGTTTACTTCTTGTACATATACCATGCCTGTGATGTATTCTACTGCTTCATACCATGCGTAGTCGATCCTTCAGCCTCCGGTCACTCACTATCTCGAAAGAAATGTGATTGGGACCGTCAGGTTTCTCTGGACCCTTCAGCCTCCGGTCCCTCACTGTCTCGAAAGAGGCGTGATTGGGATCGTCAGGTTTTCTCAGCTCCGCCTGGTGAGCATGCTTAGCGCTCAGTGCTTTATTCACTAGATTCGTTTAGGCGAGTTGCTGCCGGATTCTCTACTCGTATCTTGATCCGAGTATTCCGGTAACCTCGCAGAGCGCATTAGTGTCTAAACTCTGTTCGCTGCCTATGCCTCCAGCTTGTTCAGCTCCGTCTGGTTATCATGATCAGCGTTCAGCACTTTACCACTAGATTCGTCTAGGCGAGTTGCTGCCGGATTTATCGCTCGCACTTCAGCCGAGTCGTCCCGGTAACCTCGCCAGACGCTCCAGTGTTAAACACTGTTTGCTTTCTGTACTTCCAGCTTGCTCAGCTCCGCTTGGTTGTGCTCAGCTACTATCCTACCACCGTGCCATTTCTTCATACATGTCATTTATGCATATTACTGTTTAACACATGTATATCACCTGGCAACTGGTTTGATTATCACCTAACATCGGACATGCTGCTACCTTGGCAAGACCCCCCTTGTTATAATATGACTTGCCACCGGATTATTATCAATCTCTTGACATGACTGGTTACCTGTCTAATATCACCATCTTGTCATGCTATCACTTAACACCCAGCATGATATACTTGACTCTCATGATTATCACGATAACGGGAATGATGACCTGACATCTTGCTTACAAACTTGATATACATGATAGTACGAACCAGTACTCCTGATACGCATGTGATACATTATAGTACGTACAGTACTCCTGATATTCCCGACTTGCTCTTGCTCATTCCCGGAATCTGATAATTACATAATAAATCATAAAAGGAACAACTTGCATCGGGTAGGGGGAAACATGCGGCTATCAATATGTGTTCGTGTTTACAGTGGTATTAGGCATGTTGTGCAACTAAAACTTCCGGTCTGACCTGTGGGCCTCCAGGCGACCGAGGGGAGTGCTGGCTCCCTCCTTCCTGGTACCATCATGATAAGGGCATACATAAGTCCCTCCTGTTTGCCTTGCGGCGGGTTCCGTCACCAAGCAACGGAACAATCCTGGGCCGTGGTCCCGAGTATGTACGGGACCCACTGTAAACATAGTTCGTTGATACCCCCGCTGGTTTCCAATAACAACCTTGCTTTACTCGGATATGGATCTATGTGTGCTGGGACGCTAGTTCACATAGCTAGATATCAGGGTAAGACGAGTAATAATAATAATAATAACCGGCTCTTTAAGTTGTAAGTAGAAGTATGTGGAATGGGACGCATACTGAAGCCTGCAGCCTAAACGGCTGTGAATCTGTGATATGCCTTACCATATTTACTTGTACTGGATTTTACATCGGATTTCCGGTTTTATGACTATTATTATGTTAACTGCTCATACTCAGCTTTATCCCTTGTATCCACCTGCCTCCTGTTCATTATTTTATCATGCCCTGAGTACAGTCGGGTTGTATGTGCTTGGATTATGGTAACATGAGATAAAGGTATATAGATGAGGGTTTCCTTGTTTGGATTATTCCTTCGATGTACTAGTCTCATGGAGCCGTGATCTGAAACCATACGATCAGATTTGCTCGTCCTCGGCCTTATTTGGTTTTACTGCTATACATGTACTTATCCTTACTCGCCACTTGGCTTTTGCTTCACCACTCGCCTGGGGAGTTTCATCTGACTCCCCTGGATCCTCATGTCCAGGTCATGGAGCTTGAAGTGCGTGGACTCTCCCTGTTGCTGATCAGAGTGGCGCAGCGGAAGCGTGGATCTCCAGCAGACCGCCCAGAGTTCCATCCTTCCAGGCCCCCTTGTGTGCCTCTCGAGTTTTCCTTTTGTAAACTCGTGAGTGCCTGTGTACTGTTCATACTTGTACATCTCTTTGTAATCTCGCAATTGCGCATATCAGTGATGTAATATTCATGTAATATTGGATCACCTCTGGTGATAACTTTGTAATTGTACTCATATGTTGGAATGTATAATGCACCACTTGCTTCTGTACTCTGATTCTTGCCTGTACTGATGCTTAGCGTATATACGTGAAGGTACTTCTGACTTGCGTATATACGTTGCAGTAACGTCTCCGTACCCGCAGGATCGGGGCGTTACAGTGATGGTACCAAAAGATGACATGTTTATATATTTCCACTGCTTCCTATATGCTTACGATATTATGATATAATATCACTTGTACCACATCAGGTATTATATATTAGTATCGTGCTTGTATTATTATGTATATATTACTGCCTCCTTCATTTTACCACTCACTAGGTCGTTTTCTGACGACCCTGGGTTTGCGTGTCCAGATTGGAGATCCGAGTTCTCGGAGTAGCAGAGAGTGCCTTGGAGGGACATAGAAGATTCCTCATCTGACCTATTCATAGGTATCTTGGGTATTTATTTCTGTTTTTCATATCGGTTATGATCGCTGACCCCTTTCTGCAGGTATTCTTGTACTTATTTCATGCTGGACCTCATGACTATATAGAGGTAATGTACTGTACTGAGGCTTAATGTACGCGTGAGCGTATTTCCACCTCGCGTATGTACGTCGCCATAACGTCCCCGTACCTGCGGGATCGGGACGTTACACTTTTTCTCCGTGTTCGAGCCTCATCCACCAGAGCTATGTACAAACATCATCTGAAGAAATAGAAATCTCCTTCTGACTTGTAACTGCACTACCTTTCAAGTAATAGAGATTGTTCCGGCGGACGCCCTTCATAACCACCATTGAGCCTTTGATCATCTTAAGAGCACTATCTCGTACAGATACCACAAGACCCAATGTTTTCAAAGCACCAACTGAGATAACATTCCTTTTGAGTTTAAGTACATACCTCACTTCCTTCAATTTTCGTACTATCCCATCAACCATCTTGATATGAACTGTACCTATCCCTTTCACATTATACGAATGATCATCACTCATGATAGAGAAATATCCATCTAGCTTCTCAAAGTTAGAAAACTAGTTCCTATTCGGGCACACATGATAGGTAGCTCCTGTATTTAAGATCAACTCAGAATTTCTTGAGTAACCATCAGTATGAGTAGTAATAGAGAAAGAGAATACCAATGAGTCTGAGTCCAAACCATCCGCCTATGAAGTACTAACATGAGTACTTACCACCAGTGCGAGATTTGCCTCGGTCTTCGACTCCTTCTTCTTACCTTTGGCCTTTAAATAATCAACCTTTCAGTGCCCTAACTCTTTGCATAAGGCGCACTGGTTCTTCTTCAGATCTCTGAAATCTGATCTGAACTTCAATCTCCCATGATCACCTTTGCCCTTCCGATTGGAACTCCTGTCTCTTACCGCCAACGCCTCTACTGATGTACCCTCGGAAGAAGACATCATAATTCACAAGAGCAGCCGACACCTCACTGTAGTTAAGTGTTTGTCTACCATTGATTAAGGTAAGAGTAAATGTCTCACACTCTTTTTCAGGAAGAGAATTCAATAGAATTACCGCCTTATCCTGTTCATTGATCTTCACATCCACATTGATTAAGTATGTAAGAAGTTTTGTGTAGCTATTTATATGTTCATCAATGGAGATTTCTCTCTTCATCTAGAAAAGATAAAGCCTTCTCTTTAACTGCAACCACGCATTAATGCTTTTCGTCAAATACTTTTCCTCCAGGATCTCCAACAGCTGCCTTACAGATGTTTCATGCAACACATGATACTTTATGTCTTGAGTCAAATAAGACCTTATCAAATCACACACTATTCGATTTTTCTTTTCCCAATCTTCTTCAGGAGTAGAATCACGCTTTTTCTCTGATTGTAGAGTGTCGTCAAGGTTTGATGCCGTCAATGCATCCATTACCTCACATCTCCACATACCAAAGTTATTCTTGCCACTAAACTTTACCACATCAATCTTTAATGGATGTGGATACATGATTTTCACCATAGATGTACTATTTCCAGCCAACTTCTCAACTGATTTCTCAAAACAATGCGAAAAACAAATAGAGTTAAATCAAAAAACTAGATAAAAATATGATCTTACCTCAAAGCGAAACCCACGAAGAGTTTCCGAAACGATCCACTCCACCGAATTTGATTCCTCGAGCAATCCAAACGCTGTTTTGAGATCGAGACACGATCTCATAAACAATCCCAACGCTTCTCCGAGATCGATGCACGATCTCCGCCAAACAACAAACAATAGCCTTGAAATCAACAAACGATCACACGACGAACCTGAGATACTCTGATACCACTTGTTGTGCCTAGCGCCTATTCTTGGCAACAACCAATTGAGGAAACCAAGCAATGGAGATAGACGCGCCAGAGAAATTCCCACACGACAAGAACAAAGAAATAAGAGAGAAAACAAGCCAACACAATATTTAACGAGGTTCGACAATTTGCCTACGTCCTCGGGGTAAGGGAGATAGAGATTTTATTGATTCAACAATTAATTACAAGAGGATACCAGAAGAATACAATTCACGAGGGCTCTAATTCTTATTTATAACTAGAGAGTCTTAGGGTTTTAGGAAATCTTAATTGGATTCGTCTCCAAATCGGAAACGAAATCCGAATCCGTTCAGGAGAGCAGATCGTCTGTCGGTCGACCGATCCTGTCCCTTGGTCAACTGGGAACAAAAGCTTAAGATGTGCCAGTCGGTCGACTGTCCCGTTCGACCGTTCCCTAGCCACGATCGATCGGGCGGTCGACCGGGCTGTGCCTGTGCACGTCATGCATGCTGGTCGATTGGCTGTCGACCGGGCTCTGCCTGGTTTGCTTCGAACTGCGTTCTCGCTTCCTCTGAACTTCGATTTCTGCGCTATCTATTCGAGTGAGTTTTAAAAAACTCTTCCGATGTATTTTATCTTCTCTTATCACCTCTCTCCCTACATTATCTAAATAAAATAAGATTGTCAAGCTGCCTAAACATGTACTTCATACTCTCCAACGCTTTGTACTCCCTTCTTCTCAATTTATTTATAATTCTACCTTATACTCATTGTTTTCGCTCCCATTTAACACAGAGATTAGTGTTGAAAACCAAGAATAGAAGAACTCTGTTAGTTGAACAATTCACGACTTTTCTAGTGTTTCATACAACTTTATGACTATATCGATTATCTTTTCTTATAAAAAAATAATGAAAATAACTAAAGTTCGTACTAGTAATATTTTTTTTCTTATAAATAGACTTGACTATTTCTTGAAAAATTTGAGTATGAATTCTTTTCACTCATATTTAATATTATGATATGCAAATACAAGATTTACTCCGTTAAAGTTAATCTACATTATTTAAATAAATAAAAATTAAGCGTTTTGTAGATTTCTTGTCCGTTTGTTTAACAAAGATAAAATAGATAGTTAAAAGTAGCATATTACATAGATCCATGACTTTAGACAAACAAGTTCTCGATCCGACCATTTGATCATGATTTAAACATTTAAAAACCCTCACATATTAATTTTTGTTAAATTTTAAATGCTTTACACAGTTAAACTAACCAATTCACTGTTTAAGTCGTTCATTCTATGACTACTTGCTATATAAGCAAAAAATTATTCAAAATATTTGAATTTTTATTTTTAGGCACTTATAACAATCTAATTCAACTCCAATAGAGTGAATCTTCAATTTGAATATATTAATATTGAATTATTTAGTTACTTCAAATAATATATATGTATATAAACTTTAACGGAGTAGATCTTATATTTGATGTCATAGGGTTGTATTTAAGTTGGAAGGATTCGACCTTGAATCCTTCCGGAATGACAAGTCGAGAGAGACTTGTATTATTGCAGAAGGATTTGAGGCCGAATCCTTCCCACTCAAATACAACCCTACGATATCCAATTACAAGATCCATTCCGTTGAAGTTGATCTACAATATTTCAAGTAACTAAAAATCGAAAATCATGTATTTTGAATATTTTTTACCCATCCATCAAATCGGCAAAAAATGGACGCCCGAAAGAGTAAGTTGGTTAATTTAATGATGTAGAATATTTGAAATCTAACAAAAACTGGTGAGTGAGGTTTTTTTTTAAGTGTTTAAATCATGATGAAATGGTCATTGTATGTCTAAAGACGTAGATCTAAGCAATATGTTATTTCGAGTCGTCTATTTTGCGCCTACACTTGATGGATAAATAAAAAGTATTCAAAATGCACTATTTTAATTTTTAGTTACTTGAAATAATATAGATCAAGTTCTATGTGAATCTTGTATTCAGTTGTGGTATAGTTGTATTTGATTGAGAAAGATTCGATCTTGAATCCTTTCAGAATGACACAAATCTATCACTTTCTCTATATATTTTCTCCTTTTGAACTTATTATTGAATAAGTTAAAACATTTGAATTTTTCACGAAATTTCCGAACTAAACGAGCACACTCAAAATTTTCATAAACTTAAAACATAAGCAAACTAGAATCCCTCATAAATTATAAACTACAATTTTTTTCTAAAAAAAAACATTTTAAATTATTAAATTTATAATTAAAAAATAAAGAAGAAAATTTATTACAAAACTTTTTTCTTTTTCTTTTGTTTTTTTCCTCTCACACACATGAGCCGAACCCGGGGCTTCAAACCTCATCCTCCTCCAAGAGTAGAGAAGACAAATTTTCCTTTCTCCCCTCCACTCCTTGTCATTTCTTCATTTCACCTTTGAAAGGATCCCCTCATCTTCTCTCTCCTATCTCTTCACACACACGCGGGGGGGAGAGAGAGGGAGAGAGAGAGAGAGTAAAAAAGAGTGAAAACACTGTAAAATCAGCAGTAACCCCCCGTTTAAATTATCAACTCCTTGCTTATATATACCCCGTCCTAACCCCGTGTTTAGCAACAAACGGTAATCCCTGCCGGCTCTACCTCCGCTACTTGCCAATTCTCAGCTTCACCTCTCTAATCTCAACTCTCAGCCTTCACCTCTCTAATCTCAACTCTCAACCCAAAATTCTCCCTCTTTTTATCTTCAAATTAAATTAATTAATTAGCCACAAATTTAGGGTTAGGGGACATGGATTTCGACGAGCCAGACGACCCCGGCGAGGAGATGGCCCCCCAGCAGCAGAACACCGGATCCGGTCACCGCGCCAAGGGGAGCGGCGGAGGAAAGTACCGCGAGTGCCTCAAGAACCACGCGGTGGGCATCGGCGGCCACGCCGTCGACGGCTGCGGCGAGTTCATACCCGCGGGCGAGGAGGGCACCCTCGACGCCCTCCGCTGCGCCGCCTGCACCTGCCACCGCAACTTCCACCGCAAGGAGCCCCCCGAGGGCGGCGGAGGCGGTGGTCTGGCCTCACTGTCCCCCGCCGGCGGCCCGGGCGCCGATTTCCACAACCAGTTCTCCCCCTACTACCGCACGCCGGCGGGGTACCTGCACCACCACGGGGGGCACCCCTTCATGCCGCAGCAGCAGCGTGCCCCGGCGCCGCTGGCGCTGCCGTCGACGTCCGGCGGGGCCCAAAGCAGGGGGGAGGAGGAAGAGCTATCGGACCCGACGATGATGGGGTTGGGGGGCGGCGGCGGGCCCAGCGGCGGTGGGTCGAGCGGGAAGAAGCGGTTCAGGACCAAGTTCACGCAGGAGCAGAAGGACAAGATGCTGGCGTTCGCGGAGCGGGTCGGGTGGCGGATCCAGAAGCAAGATGAGGCCGCCGTGCAGCAGTTGTGCAACGAGACCGCCGTGAAGCGCCACGTCCTCAAAGTCTGGATGCACAACAACAAGCACACCCTCGGTAAGAAACAACCCTAGCTAGCTACATAGAACCCCCAAAAAAAAAAAATTGTTGACAAATTCATCAGCTATCGATTTTCAGTAGTAGGGCTCTCTCTGTTGTTTTCGGATAAATTTCATGGTGGTAGCCGTGGCGGTAGAATTTCAGGTGTTGGGTTTGATTTAATGATTTTAACTCGCGATGTGGCACAGTTGTAATTTTAGGGTTTGGTAGTGGGTTGGCGGTGGCGATGGCGGTGGCGGTGATGGAAACAAATGGTTGATTCAAGCTTTAGCTCACCGTAGCTAGCTTTCTGTTATTTGTTGTTTCTTGATTCTTGGTTCTTCTTCTTCATTAGAGCTCTCTCTCTTGTATTCTCTGGACCGTCTGCAGACGTGGCGGCCATGCATTACATTGCTGATGTCTGATTGTTTGGTTCTTCTTCCAGTTTCAACACTTTCTTTTCTTTTTTCCTCTCATTTTTCTTCTTCTTTATAATTGTATGAATGAAAAGTTCGAGTGTCAAGTTTATGAGCGTGCATAGGATCATGGGGGAATTAAATGAAGGGACTTATAAATTCTATGCTTCATTCTTTCTTCGCGTTTACATGCAGTCAAAGGTTCGCTGGGATCCCTGAGATTGCAAGCAAGACCTCTCAAGCTGCCATTAACGGGTCACTACAGTAGTTATGTTGACAATGGGAAGCTCGAGTCTCTTATCGTTCACAAGGTTTTGCGGTCTGGTCAATTATTGTCCAGCTTTCCTTCCTTTGTTGCATTTAGTTTCTCTTCTGATACGAGTTGGTGCCATTAAACACCTCAGCCATTAATGCGCTCACATGAAACCTATTACTTTGAATCCCTCTCCTTTTCATTCTTTGCTCACACAGTGAGTAAACGGTTGTATGTATGTATGTATGTATAGCTCTTAGAAACTCGTTCTTTGTTACATGTCTCGAGCTGGAGAAGACAACACTGTTGCTAGAGTGCAATATCTTGATGAGATCTTGGGGGTACAATCTTTAGTTGAGACGGTCGCTGAATGAGAGCAAGAACGGGGCACGTTCATGTTGTCGGGTCCGTGGGAGTATGATAACTAATTAAAGATCGCCGTGGTAGTCGACCACTTTGTGATCTGGGGGGCCCGACGCGCTGATGGGTAGTGAGGAGCGGGGGCCACCCAAAAAAAGTAAAATAAAAAATAGCCACACCCTGAAAATGTACTCGAATGGAAGACCATTGGGGTCCCCACCTCATGTCTTTAGTTTTGTCTCTCCCGGGTCATTTTCTGGCGGGGTTTGGTGCTGGGTGTCCGTGGGGAATTCAAAAAAGTGCTTGTGTGAAGCTCTCTCTTCTCTACTTTGTCCTCATCAAGCTCCTCTCTCTGGGGAATTGTGAAACCTAGAAATGAAAGACTACTATCAAAGGGAAATTAGAGATTTATATTAAGCTTTGAAATATATTCTGTTGAATTTTGCATTTTCAAATTTTGTTAGGAGCCAGAAATGGCCTTGATATATATATGCTTGTGGTACTTGGATCAGTACTCCTACAAAGAAATTGTCAATGATGCATCAGTGTTAGATATTGTCCCTACAATATGAATCTGTCTCAGTTTCTTCTTCCTGCAAGTTTAACTCCTCTACATCTCTCTCACAATATGATTGATAAAATGTTGATGGCTAATTTTTATTATTCCCTACAACTTGAAAGTTAAAAGAACATTTTAAATGTGATTATTGGCTTGGATTAATTCATACTGCATCTATATATACCAGAGGAATACTCGTAGATTCTAGATTCTACCCATCATAAGCCTGCAATATAATGTGTGCTTGTTTTGTAATTGAAAGTTCACTTTGCCATTGCAAATGGGACGGCCTCCAACTAAGCTCATTTTTTCTTTTCAGTTAGAAAATCACTACTCAATGGGATTCAAACTGACGACCACTAACTTTCTGATGGTAGTAGATGATGATATATTTTTTTGGGGGTAAGTTTTGCTTTAACCCCACAGTGATTTATTACAGCGAAAGTTGCATAAAGTCCCTTTTGTAATATTAGAAATTTGTAAATATCCCTATTTTGATTCAAACAAGTATAAAAAAACCAGCTTCTATATTCAGTAAGAAGCACGTAGGATTAAGTAGGAAATCAACTACTATTAGATTTAGCAGAGAACACACCTTTATTATCTAAGAACTGTTTAGTTTTGACACTGATACTGAAAGACTTTAGCGACCATCCTAAAAGACTAGTCTTTTAAGTAGAGTTGATCAAATACTTATATATCCAAGACCATCTCTATGTCTAGTCGAAGTGGGACTATTTGTTCGACCCAAATCCAACAGATACCAATTGTCATGCTTCAAAACAAAACTGTAACAAAAAGTAAGATAAATTGCATGAGAGTAAAAAAAATAGTCATAAATATAATAAACACAAATAAATATGACTTTCTTGTCAAAAAAATAAATGAAGGAAAAAAGCAAAAATTAAAACAAGGAAATACACGAAAAATAAAAGAGCGCAAATAAAATAAATCACACTAAAATAAAAGGGCATACAAAATAAATCAAAAGACATTGCAACTAAACAGAATTATCCAACCTAAGATTATACTGCAACTGTGCATTTCTTATTATACATATCTTTATACGTGCACATGATGTATATGTAGAGATTATTAGAATCGCCTTCATATCTTACATGTCACTTGTAGTACTAAAGAGTTTTAAAGACTATTGAAATATTTATATCATACCCGATTATATATGTGCAATGAGAAAATTACACAAACAAAACTAATATTACTAAAAAAGCATACACTCGACATTTTTAGCACGTTTTTTTGTAAATATCTCTAGTCGATTTAGCTATCTTCTTCTGGTCTTTCTTTTCATAGGTTTGTTTTCAATTTTCTTTCTTGGTCAACATTGAGGCTTTTTTTGGTCGATTGATTGATGAAAATATATAAGATTTCTTTTTCATCCTTTGAAGTTTTTAGCTCATTTGTTGGAAAATCTTGAACCTAGCTATTTAGAGAAGCTAGTTATCGTTTATCTTGAACTTTCATTGTGTGTTGATTTTTGATTTTGAAAACTGGCTGTATTTTCATCGGTCAATCGACCACACTCTTGTGGGTGTGGCATTATGGCAATAGAGATAGAGATATTTGAAATTAGCTAGGCTTAGGGATGACTGCACAAGGATATTAGCGTCGCTAGCAACGACGCAACGCTCGCACGCTATATCGATTGCCAATCGGAGTCCAAGCAGAATAGCTTCAGCCTTGACTAGCAGCGGCTCAGTGGAGTTGACAAACTTTGCCAAGACCAGCATCACCCGCCCGATTGAGTCCCTCTCAACAACTGCAGCACATGAGGATCTCGGACCAACACTCACATCATCATTGACTTTGGGAAGTTGACAAGATAACTGATAGATACTTGAAATTAGCCAGGCTTAGGGATTAACAAATTAACCTTCCCCTTCTTGTTATCTTTTGACCCAAATTAAAGCCACAGAACAAAATATTAACCCTAGACAAAAGGGCTTAAACCACAACTTAAACCCTTATATATGCATAATCATAGTCTCCATATGACATATTTTCTATCTAGAAATTTTTTTTATGACTTTTTGGAAATATTAAGCAATATACGAGCAGGACCAAAAATGGGATCCCCATTAAAGTTATTCTTTTCTGAAATTCTCTGCTTAAGAAAAATAAATAATAAATTAATAAAAGAGTATCACATGTAATTTTTTATATCATATTGAAGGTTGACAAACCTTCTTTAAATTTTTTTTAAGTTCGTCAAGAATGGCAAAAAGGTTCTGCCTACAGCCAATGGGGGAGGAGTCAAGGCTCAAGTGGTCCAATTGGAGGTCAACGGAAAAATCTACTGCATAAATGCACATTGGCCCAGAGTTTGGTCATTGAAGCCTGTGGCAGGGAGTGGGCCCCACGTACTCACATGTTAGAACAGTGGGATATTTCTGTTGATAAGCTTTACATGCTAAGCTGCAGGTAACCACGTTTAAGGGCCGGTCTGGTTCAGGCGAGAAAAGTTGAAATTATCCGGTGGGTCTCGTGTGGAGAGATTTTTTATTAGAAAAAGAACTTGAGTTTAAGTTACAGTGATTTTTTTTTCCCGATTTTCAGCACCCGCGCGAGAAAATATGCAAGAGACAAAAACACGAGGCCACTTCTAAAATTTGTGGGCCCCATGTTAAATTTTGATGGGTTTATGTTTGCAGCCAAACATGATTTTCAAAAGCCGAAAGTCTTGCTCAGCTATGGTAAATTTTCCAAGCCTAATTAAAAGAGAGAGAGAAACAGGCTCTCAAATTCAATGAAATTTGGAGAAGAAATATTTGAATTCAGTGATGGTTCGACATCAACAGTTTGTTTTCAGAAAGAATGTATTGTTTATAATAAGGACAGAAGGTTCACCCCAACAATGGCATCATGCAACATTTGCCTTAAAAATTTTTGCTTTGTAATGCAATCAATCGTTACTCAATAATCAACATTTAAGGTAGAATCAGAAACTGTATCTTGCATCTCTTTGCTTTTAAGACGATAGTGAAGATCCCAACAAAGCACCAAATTCAACAGCAGAACGATGAGCATCAGGATTGTTAGCCCATTCTACATCTGAATGCGCTAGAAGAGCTCGAAAGATGAGATGGAAGAAAGCAGCATTGATCGAGTCATAGTCTCGTCCAGATGTTGAAGAACTCGAAGAAGAGCCACACAGTGAACATAAATGGGACCACTAACGAATTGGCTGAGGAAGTGCACATCACGAGCACTATCAAGTTTGATGGTGAGATGAAAACTAACTCCAGTTTTGTAAAACTTTAAGTTCATGTTAATCGGAGTCATGGCAGTGAACGAATCAATACGATTACAGCATTAGAGAACAATAATGTACTTCTACTTGAGAGAAGAATATACCTCGAGACAAATAAGCAATTTCAATACTCAAGAAAGTATTACGAGGCACCAAGATCTTTCATCTCAAACTAAGTCTGCAGTCACTTGTGATGATGATGCCATCTACGTATAGTAGAAGAATGACGCGACTCAAGGTAGAGGTGCATGTAAATATGAAACAGTTAGATATGCTTTCAATATATACATCAGACTGAGTTCTGTAACACTCAGCATATATATACATCAGACTGAGAATTGACCTTATAAACCCATTGTAACTCATGTTTGATGACCAGAGATTTAGCTGTAAGATCTCAAGTACGAGTCGTGGTGAAATGCTTACAAGTCTCGTTCGATAGCCATTTATCACTCTGGATACTTAATTGCCTCGTGACAAGGCTGAGGCTCTTGAACAGAGCGAACAATAGTAACAAAAAATGAAAATAGATATAGTTTGAAATATTCTCAAAAACAAGTGATATATATGTGAAGTTAGTAATAGATAGGATCACACCAACAATAAGCTTTATGCAAAGCACGACAATAACATAAAATACACATTTCATAGTTTTGGGAGAAAGTTTGTCTAACTCATGTGAAGGTAATAGAACAAAACAAAAACATCAAAAAATGTAAAGATAACTGTGATTAAATTGTGAAAAAGAAAGTCGTCGATGGAACTATGTTGGACATGGCAAATGGAGTGAGGTTGAGAGGAAATATGGAGGTTAAGAGAGTTTCCGCCCAAGATAAACAACACGTAGCTGTAGATATCACAAGGACTCTAGTAATTCCAGAAGTTAATGATGCTTTCTTTCAACAACAATATTTTTGTTCTCCTGTGCAAAGACAAGATTTGAGTACCATTTGAGCTCAAAGTTCTTGCATTGAGAAGAACAAATTTGCAGTTACCATCCAACCAAAATATTACACACACACACACACACACACACACACACACACACACACACACACAAACAAAAGCATCACAATTCACAAGTATAAAGCTTAGTATTGTGTAAGTCCCTAAAGGGAATGTGAGTGGTGTACAATTATGTACAGCTATGTTATTTACAGTCCTAACACACATTAATTTCAGCACAGTTTTATTACCTTGGACTGTAGTTAAATCTGCTGCAAAAACAAATTTGTACAGAATCTGTATAGAATTGTAATATGTTTTCTCGTCTTCTTTCTATATCTGATGACATATCCTGCTGCCCTTGCAGCATGCATGGTACTGTGAACTCCTTTTTGATTCAAAATCAGAAAAGAAATGCATTGATTGCACGGTCAATCAGAAGAGTAAGTTATAGAGATCCCAAGATCAACATTTGCCTTGGCATTATCCCCAACAAACACTGCAGACTTCTAGCCAAAGATTTTGTTTCTTTGATCACAAGAATTCCAAACTTGAGGCATTGGTTTGTATGGAAGTAGAAAAAATAGTAACAAAAAATCCACACCTAAATAAAAATTGTAAACATTATCACACCTGTGTTAATGTATTGATTAGATTTGGCAGAGACAAGCAAAAGTGAGGATCAGTTCTAACTTGGATTCCTGAATGTTAATAACTAAGACAACCACTAGTAAACAAACCACTAATGAACCTGTCAATCCCATTCCTATTCTGTGCTCTATTCCTTTTTCAAGCATGACAACAGTCCACAACTACACATGATAACAGTGTGATTCACACAATTGAATGATTGATATTCCTACCTACTATGTCAAATGAAAGAAATAGATTGATGGATGAGACTAGAGTTTTAACTTATTTCTCTGCAGTGATGACATAAAAATGCATATTTCTAATTGGTGTCTTTTGAAGATGGTGACAAATTAAGTGATTCTTGGAGAGACCCACAAGATGAGATTTAAATGTGCAATGAGATCACTCAGATCTCATTATTGTATTTCATGTTTTTTTGACACTATCGGAGCTTGAAACTGTACTATTAAGCTCCTATTGATCATGTTGCATCATCTAAAGAAATCAAGTTTCAGTGCTTATACTGATGGTGAGTTGGCTCCATTTGAAACACAAATATTGTTCAGGTTGTCTACTCTGATGGGAGCAGATTACTTCACAAGTTGATCAAGTTGATTCCAATATCATATAGACTCAATCCCTAACCTTTTATCAACTATTTAATATGACAGGCTTTCCTTCGAACAAAATCTCAAGATTAGCTTCTAATCATTGCATAGTAAATATAAATTTCCTAGCAAAATTTTTTTTTTTTTTTTTGGGAAAATTCAGTAAATCTGATGGATATGGATTCAGTCTGCAGGATTTGGTTTGAAAATTACGTATGCAGATAAAAAATTTGACAGAAGATACGGTCTTACCCTGTACCTAGCGCACAACAACAGCAGTAGATAAACTGCATCAAACCAACCAATGCGATTGCTGCAAAGCCTGCATTATTTGTGCAAAGTTACCGAAAGAAACTGCAACAGAGATCACCATAGTTAAAAAAAATCTGAATCCATAATCCTAGACACGGAAATAATCAAATGCGTACACCAGATTCACCCATGTATACCACCAAAACGACGTAGCATTTGAACTATGAAGTACGAGAAGATGAACATCAAACAATGTGTCTGAAATGCAGCAAGTACCTTGCTGCGTGAGGGTTCAAAAACTGAACAGTGGACAAGTTTTGGAGCCAATTGCCATCCCTAAGGCTGGAAGTTAAGAGCACCAACCAGGGGCTTCCTGCAGGCTCATTACAGCACTGTCATAGTTTACTAAACCCACAAACCAAAACTCATGGTTGTCGACCTGATAGGATCTGAAATGTGTTTTCCCGTTCAATTTTGTCTCGCTTGCTGATGGATTAGCTGATCCCAGCTGATTGAAAAGGAATCACCACCTGTTTGTCCAAGATAATTTAGACAAGGAAACATAAGTCCTCAAGTTCCTCAGCTCTTGATGATTCAATAATTATAAATTTTGCATATGTACTTGTTCATTAAGTGAATAAGCTATTGGCTCTAAAAAGTCTGTTCGGCTGTTGTAGTCTTGTAGCAGAGTAGAAGTTGGTTCTCCTGTCTTGACGTAGTTGATCCACATCAAAGGGATAACGGATATAGAAACCCTAAGACGAAGCGGGAAACAAACTGAAAGAACTGGGAGAAAAAGGGAATAACAGCGCAAAACATAGTAATTGCATTTGCAGGCACATTGTAGGGGAGAAAATGAAGAAAAAACATAAACCTTGGGGATTCAACCAACAATTTAGGGCTGCTTCAAGCTAACTTGTGCATTGCAAACTTAAGTAGGTTCAAATAAGTAGACACATACAAAATCTTGAAAACTATATCCACAACAATGCTATGCATTGTACAGATTGATTTCTGAGCAACAAAATGGAATTAGACCTGACCTGATAAATGTAAACTATAACCTTTATGAGCTTCAAGACATTCACATAAGATCTCCGTGTTCATGGCTTCCGCAAGCTATATGTTCGCGTAAATATAAAACTCTTAGCCTCTAGGCCTTAACCACAAGATCAAGTGTGTCTCTTGCAGAATTGCTCTACTCGAGCCCATATTGATGGGGAAATGATTCAAATGATGATTATAATCATCTCTTGTATACGAAATATTGTATAAGCTCAGAAAGATTTGTCCTTTACAGCTCTCAATGCTTCGTTTTGACAATGTCATTTCTAAGGCCCTGCATATTGACAATAAATTTTGAAGGGCTTGCTTCAATCAGTTTGATTACTGCAACTTCACTCTTTGTTGGATCTTGCATTTTATGTCTTTCTTATTAGCAACCAGTGAGTATACTCTACCCATGTCCAGCATTATTGGACAATTTAAGCAAGTATCAAATTTTATCTATGAATTCTACAATATCTACACTGAGTAAAAAGTTTTATTTCCTACCAAATTAGCCGATGCGTTTCTTTTCTATATGTTTGGTCTTGAGTTTGATTCACACTGTGTTCCCACTTTTCATTCACTATAGAGCTTCTCGATGAGAATTTTTTTTTTCTCAAGGTGAAAACTTGATGTTAGAGAATTTAGCGAATGCTCGAAAAGATCTGAAAACTCTTGTTTTACAACAGAAAAGCAGGGAAAAAAATATAACATGATAACCAATAAAAGTATTTATGAACGAAAATTTTCCCCACGCTTTCATGTAAGAATTAACCTTATGTAAAAGAATGTGTAGCATTTCATATGATCGAAAAAGAGCTAATAAATATGTTATGCAAGAGACCAAAAAATTAGGTAAGACAAACAACGTGACAAAATAACTTGACCGATCGACATTTTTCTTTTGGACTGTCGTCAACACCCTTCAGTCCTATTACGTAACAGAGTATCTGATTGTGCTTAATCATCTGTTTTGTGTTCTAATTTGGATTCTAATAGATTTTTCACTTTTTTTATTTTGAATTTTTTTTTAACTTTCTTTTAAATTTAATTTTCGTACATAGAATATGACTTATTGTAAGTTTATAAATAGACCTTTGTATTCTCTATTTTTATCATTGAAGTTCAATTAATAAAATTTGTGTTTTCCTCTAAATTGTTCGTGGATTCGAGTTGTCATCTCTTACTCATAGATTCGAGTAATTATCTCTTACTTGTGGATTCGAGTGCTATGTTCGTAGATTCGAACATAATCTCTACTTGAAGTCTTTAGAGTTCATGGGTGACAAAAAGAGATCTAACTGATATCATTCGTCTTTCTCACTTCCCGCGTCGATGTGCCCTAGGTTTCCAACCATCTCTTTTCTTTTAACGTTTAAGAGACCTGCCCTCAGCCCTAATGAGCCTGCTAGCAGCCAAGGGTCCCCGTAGAGATGTAAGGACCAAATTACAGGCCATTCTCATGGAGAGATGGGCCTCAACAAAGAAGAGGGACAAGTCCAAAATCCAGTAGAGATAATAATAACTAAAGGGCCACCCAAAAGTGAGGGCTTTAAATCCCTACCACAAAACTCTCATGTGGGCAAGTTGGGTCCTTGGAAGAGGAAGGGACAAAATTTGCAGTCCAATCAGAGGCCATTTCATTTTGTCCTTTTTACTGTATAAAAGTATGAATTTTGTAGAAATAGATTGGACTCCGACCCTATGTTTGTCGTGTATGCGTTCTCTTCTATAAGGACCGGTCTCAGGGGATACCGGAGACTGACCGCGGGAGATTGTGTTTTGAATTATTTTTGTTGTTAGCAGGAGGGTTGGGAATTTTACCTGATTACTCAGTCTCGATCTGTTTTTGAATCGTGCCCGAATTGATTCAGAGACTGCTTCGAAATTTATGAGAAGGATATGGATCTAAAAAATCGGAGACTGATATGACTAACTATCAGTTATAAGAGACATATCATGCAGCAATTGTGAATTTTATCTGATTATTTGATCTCGATTTGGATCCGAACCGATCCATCCTTAATATTCATGAGTAGAGTGTTGATATACAAAACTGAAACCGACCCTGGCCCATTACTAGTCCTAATTGTTAGAACTGTCTTTGAATCTTAAGTTTTTTTTTTTTTTTAGTGGGTGGGGAGGGGGGGGGGGGGTGGGGGGTGGTGGGGGGGTTGTTGAGGTTATGTTTAGGTTAAAATGAAATTGAGGTTTGTATATCTATACAGACTCCAGTTTCTAAAAATAAGGGTTACGTTTACAGTAGTCTTCAAATGAAAAATCTATTCACTACAAGGTTAAATTTCAGTAATTTCATTTGGGCCTGAGACTCTAATGAACTAAGATTTGAAAAAATTAACTTTATTGCCAAATGAGGCATAATTGTTACAAAACGTCTAGTCTATTCTCTATGGGAAAAGAGGGCTTTGCTTAAGGTTAAGCATTTAAAATTTTTGAACCATGTTTTGCAACTCATTTCTAAATTGGAGTTTAACTATAGTTAATCTCATATTTTTAGTTTGTATGGCTCGCTCAAAACTAAGGTTGCATTCAGTTTTTGAGCATGATGACATGACTTCGGTCGATTTGGAATTGCATAAATTATAGTTTTACATAGTTTTGAAGATCCAAATTGGAGTGAGCTTAAACTTCCTTAGCGAACCAAATTAACATCTTTTCAGAGGCTAATTAAATATTAGATTCAAGAAAGTGGGAGGAAAATAAGAAGTGAAGAAACTCATTTTTCACTTCTCTTGTTTGTTTTGAATCAGAAATGAGAAATAGAAAAATCCGTTTTCTTTTTCACTTTTCTTTTTTACACCTCTCGTTTACGCTATTATTTTCACACTTTCAGAGTATTACAATTAATTTTGAGGTGATGTAAATCTCACTTGTAATAACTTGCAACTCAATACAGTTAATTTTTGATGTCATGTAAATCTCACTTGCAGTTCAATTACAGTCCAAAAATATTATTTCAGAATTAATATTTAATTTAAAATTATTTTGTGGTCAACGTTTTCACGTTCACTTCCACATTATCAACTAAATACCGAAAAATATAATATATTTTTTCACTTATACTTTTGCATTACAATCAAACACTGGAAATAGAAATTGCACACATTTCAATTTTTCACTACACTTTTACATTTTTCATTCCTATTTCTCAGTTACATCTTTTTATCTCATTTTCATCAAACCAAACAGTCCCTTAGACAGATCAGAGGCAAAGAGTACTTCTTGAGCAAACATAACAATCAAATTGTACCGATCTTCAGTTCCTGCGGATTAGAGTCAGACTGAGAAAAAAAAGGACTAATTTTGAGATGACTTTGAAAGCGCCATTAAGAAGACTAATGGTTTTTGAACTAGCAAGCCTCGGAGTAATGGTTCTCCAGTTAATCACAACTGTTCACTACGTGCTCTTGTTACGACAAAGGAAACTTGAAAAAAAATATAGATAAAAAAACATACAAAAAGTTTCAAAATTCAGATTTATTAACTCACAAATTTATCCTAACAAAAGCCTCTCAAACTCAAATCCTTATAAACATATACACAGTTAAAAATAATCCCCCATATTGTACTAATCAACAAATTCAAAGAAACACACTTTCAATAAAATAGAGACTTGTAATTTTTAAAGAAGGTTTGACTCTTACAGAATTCAAATAACAAAAAATACATGATTGCGCCGTGTCTAAGGATGATGAACTAGTGGAACATGGTTTTGTATTGTATGGTATTTAGTTTTTTTTTTAATTATAAGATTATGCGTGAGTGTTTCGTATGTATATATATACATATTTTTTAATGTTTCGTTAAGTTCTTATTAATGATACATTGAGAAGCAAAAAACTTAAAATGGAAAAATAAGGTAGAAAGAAGAGAAAATAATCCCAAGTGACAAGACTACACATTACCTTTTCATTTACCTTGCTTTTTGGTAGCATCACCCCCCCTCTATAATGATCTAGGCTTGAGAGATGGACAAGTCATCAGAGGGAGCCCTTTGTAGCTAGGCTTTTGCACTTTTGACATTATCCTTCCTTGATCTACAGTTGGGGCTCATAATCATTGGTCATCAAGGATCATACTGATTTACAAGTATTTCAATCAATTGTACTTAAATTTGTTTGCAAGAGAAACTTAAGAGTGTTGATAGAGCGTTTGTTTAGATAAATTTGATCCCTGATTCATGTTGGATATCTGCTTAACAGGAATCAATCTGACAACTAATCAAGATCACTGATATATCAACAATCTAATTGGCCAGGTCGGCAAATATCAGGTGGGAGGTTTTCCGTTCAATAGAACGTTCCTTAATTTAAGAACAACCTTTCAATTTCCTTCCTTGATTAAACACAAATTAGACTGAATCTAAATCAGTCTCGATATACTGTAAAGTATATCCCCTGTATAAAGGACTTAATCCACTTATACAGTATTTAGAGTGAGGTACGCTTAGAGCGAATCTCCTTAAGACAATTACGTCCCCCGCACCGGTGCTAACGGGATAATGGACGCTGGTCTCCCAAGATACAACACTCTTTCACGGTATTTGGATAGCACTACCAAATCACCGTACGGTCGAACCGTAGTCAACCAGTACCTTCACAGGATCGTTGAAGCAGCGGTACAAGGACAAATTTCAACTGAATATTTGCCTTTACTCTCTGAAGGAGCACCCACTGTTGAGAACGAAGGAAGGTTGAAGAATATTATTTCTTCAGAAGTACCAGATTCAGACAACAATTCTTATAAAAGAATCTGTTAAATTTTCTGATTCCTCTTTCAGAACGAATTTTGCAGAATCTTCTTTGGAAGTCGCTTCGGAAACCGAGTTACGGATTTTTCACTTCTCTTTTGGAAGTCACTTCAGAACTCTACTTCCAGTTCAGAACGCAGAAATTGAAGTGTTCAGAACTCAGAGAGAGAGAAGAGAAGTTGTTTGTTTTTTTTTGGTGTGTTGTTGTTTTTCTATTGAGAATATGGAGTCCTTTATATAGCCTTCCAGGAGGGGCCAACAGGTTCGAACCCAAACGAAAGGTTGCAGCTTATCGACCCAACAGTCATGACTGTTGGCTGTCCAATTGGTTCGCAATCTTTGGCGCAACCGTTGGCAGTCCAATAGGTTCGCAACCGTTGGCAGACCAACAGGCTCGCAACCATTGGCCGTCCAACTGGTCTGACACCTGTTGGCGGATCGGTTCGAAACCTGACAGCGGAGCGGGTCCGTTGGCGGGGCGGAGCGGGTTTGGTTCGGGTAGCGGCCCATACCCTTGAGACCTGATTCAAAAAGAACCAGCCCAGGTAGGGAGCCCAAGCCCGAGCCCGGCACCGGCCGCCGCCGCTAGCGGCGGCGCGCGCAGGCATGATAGGGCATGGTTCCCTCCCAATCGCGCGCGAAAACTCCAAGTACCCAAAGGGCACGCCCTTTGTTCTCAATTTTCTCTATTTATACACCACAAATTTCCATCCCACGGCCAATGTGGGACTAAATGCTTTTAGCTACTTTTAGTCCCGTTTTGGCTTTGAATTAGGCAATCTTTAGACTTATATCTCATTCATTCGAAGTCGGAATTGGACATGTGAATATACCACGTTCATCCCCAATGGAAGGAGAACACACTCCAACCATCATCCAATTGATTCGATCAACGGATCTCGCCATAATTCAACTCAAAGATTCGTATTTATATTCTTCAATTCCAACAATTCAAACACACAAGCTATTCCTCAATTGTGTTTCAGTCATATCCAAGCAAAGATATCATTCCTATCTCACTCTAATTTGCTCAATTAATGAGTGATATCATGAACCAAGAACACCCACCTCACATTCAAGCATCACAGGCTTTATTTCTCGTCTTTGTTACATTTTTTTTTAAAGTGTGACTTGCACATACAAGCGTGCATCAGCTCACACCAAATCAAAACATGCGTAAGAAGTTAATTCAGCCTGTAAAATTTGACAAATTGTGTGAAAGTTTTTAAATAAAAGTTTAGCTCATCTATTCTATCAACTTAATTGTCTACTTATGATTTGAATGTTGAAGATGAAAAAAAAATATTCAGCTAGCGTAAAAAGATATGAAATGAGTTAATTTTAATAGTTGGAAGATGAAGTTTTTTACTTATAAGTAATTTTTGAGTCTGCGTAAGAATGTATGCAAATGAAGTGAAGTGGATAGAGGAGTTCAACTGAACTTTGTTCCATGAATGGGGTGTTTGGTTGCAAGGAAGTGAGCGGAAGTAAGGAAATAGGGAAGTATAATTGCTCACTTTCCTATCTATCTAAACACCAGAAAAGGAAAATAAGAAAACCCCTTTTTCTTTTCTTTTTTTTCTTTTATACACAACAATTTCCTCACTTTCAGAGTGTTACAGTTAATTTTGTGGTCATGTAAATCTCATTTTAATAAGTTATAACACAAAACAGTTAATTTTTTGATCATGTAAATCTCACTTGCATTCTAATTACAGTCCAATGTTTTATTTTTCTTAATTAATTTCTATTTTAATAATATTTTGCGATCAACTTTGTGGTCAACTTTTCCACTTTCACTTTCACATTACCATCCAAACACTGAAAAGACAAAACATTTTTCAAATCACACTTCCCAACAACATTCAAACACCGGAAAACTTACCAACCAATTCTCAAGTTTCAAAGGGAACTATTACCACTTCCTCACTTCTTCACTTCCACCCTTAACCAAACAGACCCGCAGAGAAGAGTTTAACTCAATTTTGTTTGCTCTCTCACCTTTTCTATTTCATCTCCTCTCTTGCTAAAGTTTAGCGTATTTGGCTTTTGTGAGTTTTGAGTGAGTCAGATTAGTCTTGTAATCTCTTCGTATTCTCCTTTTTTAATTAGTAGATTTTTCTTATTGTCTTCTACATCAAATACTGATGTGTTTTCCTCATTATCTCTATTAACTTATTTTCTATTTGTTAATCTCTCTTTATACTTATCATCTATCTCTTGTATTAAAAACCCGCTGCTACAATTTGAATGCTCATTAACCTCGTTCATCCATCTCTCGCCATGAAAGCATTAACCACAATCAGATTGATGTCACTATGATCGTCTGAATCCATTAAAATGTCTTGCTTGTTATCTCACTGTCGTCCCTTTCATGCACTCAACATTAATCCGTGCATCTAATTAACACCGTTCCAGTAACCGTGATCCCAACCCTCCCCACTTTCCAACTCGATTTCTTTCTTGTTTGAAAATAGCAGATTCTTTGCTGTCCAAATCTCCCAAAAGGCAAACCCCAAATCCAGCAAAGAATGAAAATTCCTTCACTCTTGAGTGAACAGAAGCATTATGCATCCACTTGATTCTTTGCTGTGCATGGCATCCAATTTTGCAACTGGCGTGATCGAATCAATCAGATGTCATCAATCTTTTGAGAATTAGTTTGCGTTATGACTTATAAGTTCTCTCAATATTTTGTGCTCAATGTTTTATTCTTTCGTTGTTATAAACAACGTGGTTGGATCTCTATGAGGTGCATTTTCTGCCTATTCGATTGGCTACAGTTTCCATTCAACCCCAAATTTGTTCAAGCTTTGCTCTCTCGCATGTTCGGGAGTCCTGCATTTTATGGGCCATGCAATGCACAGCCCACCACACGTGCTCAATATCCAGTCAATGTGCAGCAATCAGAGGGAAGCAATCACACGGTGTGAGATGAGAGCGGGGGAGAGAAGATTGAGCTTTGATTGGCCAAAGGAAAAATGCAAATCCAAGACTAAATATGTAACATACTGTAAAAGGGAAAAAAAAAAAGGAAAAAAGGTACTGTTAGCTCAGTGTATCAGAGAGCCACCACACCTGGATGTGCGTCGTCATCCCCCATCCACTGTCACTCCATTTATTAATTTTGAGAAAGAAATTATGTAAATTACCATTATTTTAATCCCCCTCATTTCCCCTCACACTAAACAACAAGGGTGGGGGTGGGGGCAGATAGAGGGAGGCTGGTGGATTAAAATAAAAAATATTTGAAAAATTGACTGGAGGAAAAAAAAAAAAAAAAAAAATTCCAGGCCCTACTGTGGCTTTATTTTAAATTGGAGAATCCAAATGTGAAGCCGAAGCCTCAAACTCAAAATAAATGTACTCAAAAAAAAGGGAGGAAAAAAAATTTCACTCAGCTCTCCCCTTTCACAACCTCTGATATCCATTATTATTTAATCTCTCAATCGACTACCCCTTCAATCAAGCTCTCTCTCTCACATGGCTTCTCTCTAAATCTAAAACCCCCTCTCCCCGCTTCCCCCATGAGAGAGGAGAGAGAAAGGGGCAAAACTGATAACATGTCTGAGGATGAGGAGGAGGGGAGGGAGGAGAGGTTGGCCCCGGATCTTGGCGGATCCGGCACCGCCAGATCTGGGGCTCCGGTGCGGACGGCATGGACCCCGGCAGCGGCGGCGGGCGGCGGCGGCGGCGGCGACACCGGTGCCGATGCCCCGCCGCCCTTCGATCAGGTGCTTGACAACGTTCTCGAGAACGTTCTCAAGTTCCTGACCTCGCGCCGGGACCGCAACTCGGCCTCCCTGGTCTGCAGCTCGTGGTGGAAGGCCGAGGCGCAGACCCGGCGAGAGCTGTTCATCGGAAACTGCTACGCCGTCGCGCCGCTCCGCGCGACGGAGCGGTTTCCGAGCATCAGTTCGGTGATCTTGAAGGGGAAGCCTAGGTTTGCGGACTTCAATCTTGTGCCCTTTGATTGGGGCGCCCATGTAAACCCCTGGATCTCGGCCTTCTCCTCCAAATACCGCTGCCTCGAGAAGCTGTGCTTGAAAAGAATGAGCATCTCTGATGCCGATCTGAGTCTTCTTGCTCATTCATTCCCCGCGTTCAAGGAGCTCTCCATCATCTGCTCCGATGGTTTCACCACCGCTGGCCTCGCAATCGTTGCTGAAAAGTGCAGGTATGGATTTAAATCTGTTCTTTTTAATTTTATAATAAAGTTGAAACCCTAATGCTAGCTAGTTATAATTGTGAGCTCAAATAGTAAACTTTAACTTCAATTTTAATTGAATTAAATGAGTCGGGGTTTAGGCAGCTGCGAGTGTTAGATCTGGTAGAGTCCTATCTTGAGGAGGATGAGCAAGAAGGAGTGGATTGGATCTCGAGGTTTCCTCGGTCTGCGACTTGCTTGGAATCACTTGTATTTGAATGCTTGAACGGCCCTGTGAATTTCGAGGCACTTGAATCGTTGGTTGCCCGATCCCCGAATCTCCGGCAGCTGAGGCTGAGCCAGGAGGTGACGGCCGCGCAGCTGCAGCGCCTGATGGCGAGGGCACCACGACTCACTCACTTAGGCACGGGTTCGTTCAAGTCCTTTGCTGCTGCTGCTGGTGGTCCTGCTCCTCAAGGAGCTGATAATGAGGTGGAGAGATTGACATTGGCCTTTGCCGCATCGGGATCCATTGTTTGCCTCTCGGGCTTTCGTGAATTGTCGCCAGAGTTGCTCCCTGCCATTTACCCTGTCTGTGCCAATCTCACTTCGCTCAATTTCAGCTTCGCCGAAATCAACCCTGAACAGCTCCGGCCAGTTATTCTCCACTGCCACAACCTGCAGAAATTCTGGGTATTAAATCCATTGATTAATTGCAAACTATTGATTCCATTTTGCGAAGGTTGTGAATTTTGTTGATTAATTATGCTTTCACAGGTTCTTGATACGGTTCGTGATGAGGGGCTTCAAATGGTGGCGAGGAGTTGCAAAGATTTAAGGGAGCTGAGAGTGTTTCCTCTCGATGCAAGGGAGGATTCTGAGGGTTTTGTAACTGATGTTGGCTTGACTGCAATTGCCGAGGGTTGCCCAAGGCTCCGCTCCATTCTCTATTTCTGTCAGCAGATGACCAATGCAGCCGTGATTTTCATGTCCAAGAACTGCCCTGATCTCGTAGTGTTCCGTCTCTGTATCATGGGCCGGCATCTCCCTGATCATGTCACCGGAGAGCCGATGGATGAAGGTTTTGGTGCCATTGTGAGCAATTGCAAGAAGCTTACTAGACTTGCCGTGTCCGGCTTGCTCACTGACAAGGCATTTGGATACATTGGTAAGTACGGGAAGTTAGTGAGGACTCTTTCGGTTGCTTTTGCCGGGAACACTGATTTGGCTCTGAGATGTGTGCTCGAAGGATGTCCGAAATTGCAGAAGCTAGAGATTAGGGATAGCCTTTTGGCGACTTGGGTTTATTCTCAGGGTTGCATCATTACTATAACATGAGGTTCCTATGGATGTCGTCGTGCAGACTAACTCTGAGGGGTTGCAAGGAAGTAGCTCAGAGGCTGCCTCACATGGTGTTAGAAGCGATCAGGGACCAAGTTGAGGATCACAATGATGAGCTTGTTGGCAAGTTATATATGTATCGGTCTCTGGCAGGGCCGAGGAATGATGCCCCACCTTTTGTGAAGATCTTGTAGGTTAATCACTAGAGAGAGGGAAGATCTTGTTTTTCATTGACTTATGGATTGATTGGCCAAGGAGCTTATTTGCGAAGTTGAGTTCCTTAAAAAGGAGAAATTCTAATGGGGGGTTTTCATGACCCATTAGAGTGTTTCATGAAGACAAGATAGGTCATTAATTTTTTCTTTTCTGTTCTCTATTAGTTTTCCCCATGTGCTCGAGCAATGGGAGAGAGATACACGCAATCGAAGAATATATTCAAAATGAGCTAAATTCTTGCTTATCTTCTTGGTCGCACATCTGAATGAATCAACCTAATTGGGAAATTACTGCAAATGTCGCTCCTACCCGCACATATATTGGTGTAACACGATGATCTCGATGGTAACAAAGATGGTTCTTCCTGCACAACGATGATCTCTGAAGGATTCATGCTGAATTCCGAGAGCAAGAAGCTTGTCTCATCTGCTGTGGAGAAGAAAGGAAGGATGGTGTCATCGGATTCTTTTCCAATTCAAGAAACTGGAGCTACAATGATGAGGTGAAATATTTGGAACCTTGAAACTTTTTTCGTAATTTGGTCATATTTGTAGCACTATCACTATGTTAAGTCGTCGGTCCAAGAGTTCAGTTAGTTATTTTGCTTCGAATGTTTCATCACCATTTTTTTTTTCTTCGTAGTTCACTTCCATCTGTTGCCTTTGATTGTTTGGTCCATATATAACATGGCTGAGAATAATATTTGCTGTAGGAATTGTAAGGGAGTTTGTTATTCATTATCTTTCCCCCTTCTTCAGAGAATCGTTTTACTGGTAGCCCTCGTCGAAGCTAATCAACTGAATAACTACAGACTATCAAACTTTCTTCTTTTTTTGGCCCTTTTTTTGCCTGAGTTCTATCCAATTATATATGCTTGTTGTGTGCGCATGTAAATATTATATAGCCATGTATGTAACGAGTAATCAACCGAAGATATTGCAATGGGCTTGCAATAATCTAGTCGGAATTGTGATATTGTCATAGTTTTATTACTTCACGGTGCTATCAAGAGTGTCAGAGAAGTATCAAAGAAAACCTCAAGTTGACCTAAATTTTGAAACGTTCTTTCAACGTTGACCTGAATCTGCCTCAGGAAATCTGTACCCATTCTCACATTTCCTTTCAGAGACCTGTTTGACTGCTACCAATTGAAGCGCACAATGAAGTCTATTTAAAGCAATTATGTGTTTGGGCCTTGCCTCTCCACTCTCCTCCCATTGAGGGAGGGAGGGAGGGAGTCAAGAAGTTAGGTCCTGGTCCACAATGAGAGAAAGAAACAATTCATTGATGGGACAGTCTCTATCATCAGATTAGGGCACCTTTTGGTGCGTGTAGGCCCCCCCCCCCCCCCCCCCACACACACACACACACACAAAAAAAAAAAAAAAAAAGAAGAAGGTCTGGGCAGTTGAGTTGCATCTTTCACCTGCTGTGGCCCTTTCAGAGGAGGTTAAATGGACCAAGTGTATCCATCTGCATGACCAGGGATGGCTAACGGGACGAATTGGGTAGATTCGTTCCGTTGGCCAACAAATTCATTACGAGACGGGTTCAACCCATCCCGTCTCGTAACGAATCCAACGAGATGGGTCAGAGAACTGGGAAACGAATCGGGTCTCTTGACCCGATTCGTTACCTGAATTTGTCAAGACGGGTCCAACCCGCCTTGTCTTTTATTGTTATTATTATTTTTTAAATTTTGAGGGTTTAAAAATACAAAAAAACAAGATAGGGGCCTCTATCTAATTTTTCCTCTTACAGCTATATAATAATATAAGACTTTAAAAAAATATATATAGATAAAGGGGGTCGCGGAAATTCGATTCGTTCCGTGATTCGTCTTTCCACCAAGTTTAAACGGGACGGATCGAATCGTCTGACCCGCCCGGAAACGGGGCGAATACGGGTTATACGCGTGGGCGAATATAACCTGTATTCGCCCAGTGTCACTCAGGCGAGTTGCACAAGGCAAAGCGGGGCGGGTCGCCCCGATAGCCATCCCTATGCATGACTCATATTAATTAATATGAGAAAGTTAGCTTTGTATGTGATTGTTTTTCTAGATTCGGTGTTAACCTCTTCATTAGGGGGTCTTGGAATCTTAGTGTTAAGATTTGAGCTCTATGCTGTGAGATTTGCATTAATTAAATGAGATTACAGCATATTACACTCAAAAACAATACGGCGTTCATCTTTTGTTACGATCTAAAGATTTGATTTAACTTAAAAGCCTGTGGATCTTGACAATGCTTGCGCCAACGAACGGTTTGTGGAAAAAATAGCTTCTCTGGATGACTGAGGGAGGAGAACTAGCTGCCATTGCTTTTTTTTTTTTGGTTGGGGGGGGGGGGGGGGGGGGGGGGGCAGATGGCCAAGTCTTTGTGCTCATCTTTGAGCATCTCACCCCAGTGTTCTTGTGAAAATGACCTTTAGGTGTCACAAAATGGTGTGATGTCCTGTTGTTTGATACTTTTGGTCCTTGTACTTGATGTTGGTGATAATGGCTTGGAAAGACTTGGTGGAAGAGTGAAGTCCATGGAATATGTATGAAAAAGTTTGCAAATTCTGTAATATTTCATATCATTTGCTAGATTTTTTTTCTGGCTATCCAACAAGAGGTGATGTTACTTTGATGGCACAAAAGGCTAATGTAAAAGGACAGAAAATGATGGTACTTGTTCTGTTCCTCATTTGAGTCAATGACCTCAATAGTTAGGAGATAGAAGATGATGGCTGATAAAGATCAAGTTACAACTGTAGGTAAATTCTCTCTTCAATTTTTTTGTGGTGATACTTAAGACTTGGGATCCAGAGACGAGTCCATAGATCTAGGTGATACCGCGCCCTCCATCAACCACAAATAAACAAGGAGAGACAAGAAAGACGATTAAGTTCTCTTTCATTTCAGTTTTAATCAATAAGAATCTAGTCTACAAACTCTTGAGTCTGATTAACAGTACTCTTTTTTTTTTTCTTTAATGTTTTCCAAACATGTTCAATAATAGATCTAGGTGATATGGTGCCCTTTATCGACCAAAAATATATAAGGAGAGAAGAGAAAGAAGAAAATTTTCTCTTTTATTTCGCTCTTAATTACTCAACAAAAATTTGTGGTCTATGAACTCTAGGTCTGATTAACACTATTCTTCTTCTTTCATGTTCTCTAAGCATGTTCAATGGTAAACTTAGGTGATATGATGCCCTCTATCAACCAAAAATAACCGAAAGAAGAAATTTTCTCCTTTATTTCACTCTTAATTACTCAATGAAAATTTGAGGTCTATGAATTCTAGGTTTGATTAGCACTATTTTCGTTCATCAACGATTCCTATGAATGTTCTGTGATAGATCTAGGTGATATGGCACCCTCTATCGGCCACGAATAAAAAAAAAAGGAGAGAAGAGGGGGAAAAAAATCTCTCTTTTATTTCGCCCATAGTCAATCAGAATCTGAGGTCTATGAACCTCTGGGTCTAATTAGCACGATTCCTTCTTTAATGTTCTCTAAACACGTCTTATGATCTAAGGACACCTCACACTAAGAAGAGATTATGCTTGTGAATCTATCCTTGCTACCTAGGAGTGGCCAACAAAGTTTGTTAGCTAGCTACTATCCATAAGTGCTAATGATATTATTCTAACCCTAAAGAGTTAGATCATGCAAAAAGATGAAGTTAACAAGATGATATCTAACAAGTCATAGGACTATGTAAAGTGCATGTATAATAGACCAAATATTGGGAAAGAGAGAATCTTTGATAGTTGAAGTCAACACCAAACAAAGTCAGCTGCCAATAACACGAGGATCTGGACCTAAAGGCTTCTTAAGTGTCCAGCAGCAGTGAAGAACTTCTGCTTTTAATTGAAAATAATAAATAGCTTCTTGAAGAATTCTAGGGTTTGCAGACACAACTCTTGAACAACATTTGTGCAAGTGTGTTCCAATAAATTCCTTTCAAACAAAATGAATCAATTGGAGAGAGAGCCCAAAAGTTGTAGCATTTTCCCCTTAGATTTCTAGATTATTAAGTAAATTTAAAAAAAAAAAACCTAAAATTATTATTCTTAGGCTTCTAGATTGAGAGAAAAATCAGTGGCTTCACTTTTAAAAAAGAATAAATGCAAGTTGTTAAGTCCTGTTTAATGAACCCGAAAAGGAAAAAGAAAGGATTCTAGATGTTCCACTCTTACTTCCATAAAAGGCAAGGAAAATTTAGGGGGGCATTTTTTGGGTGGCTGGTTCGAATCTAACCCATATTTTTATGTTTGGATGCTTAAAATTGTGTATGAAAAAATGAATTCGATTATAATTAGTTATTGAATTTGGATCCTTGATGAATCCTTTGTCGCGTTAGTGGGTCTAAATCGCCAAGTGAATCCTACAAATTTATAGGTGATTTGCAAATGAGTCTTGTAAGTCCAAGCCGAATACAATGTGTCGTCCTTACAATAGAGGCTTTCCTCTTTGAATATAGATAATAGGGCTAAAATGCGCATTAATACCTTCAAGTTTCTTCACTGACATTTGCTAATATATGCAAAAGAGATAAATACTAAAAAGAGAGAAGAGTGAATCTCAACAAGAGAGAAGATAATTGACTCTTATTCCTACAAAAGATAAATTTTAACAATTTTTTAGTTCCCATTGTTTTCCCTTTCTTGTTTTCTTGTTTTCTCTGTGGTGCTGTTTGTTTTGGGGCGGAAGTGAAAAAGTGAAAGTGAGAAAACTCATTTCTCACTTTTGATGTTTGTTTGGAATTGAAAATTAGAAATAGAAAAATCTCTTTTTCTTTTTTCCTTTTCTCTTTTATACGTCTTTTTTACACAATTATTTTTTCACTTTCAGAGTGTTACAGTTTAATTTTGTGTTCATGTAAATCTTATTTGTAATAAGTTGTACCTCAAAACAGTTAATTTTGTTATCATATAAATCTCACTTGTAGTCTAATTATAGTCAAAAAAAACTTCAAATTTAAAATTTATTTTATATTATTTTGCGGACAACTTTATAGTAAATTTTCACATTACTAACCAAACACCGGAAAACACAATATACTTTTACACTTACACTCTCATATTATAACCAAACACCGGGAAAAAAAAATGCACAAATCTCAATTTCCTATTTTTTTTTCCCCTCACATTTTCCTCTCCATTTCCCACTTCCACCTTTTCCGCCTACTTCTAACAAACCAAAAAATCCCTGCATCTAAAATGGGTCATGTGTAAGTGTATAGATCTTTTTCAAAATAAAAGTTACACCAACTCGAATATAGATTGAATTTGGGTCAACCAAAGAGGATCAGGTTAGAGGTAAGAATTTTAAATTACAAACCTGATACCATCATCTAGAAAGTTAATAATGAGCTCGCCAATGTTGAAGGCCTTTGGAATAGACCGGATGAGGGGAAGGGAGAAGCTTGGGATTGTGAGGAGAGGGGCGACTCTGACTACGGGATTTACAAATAGATATTACAAATTTAGTTTGGTTGGTTGGATGAAGAGGTGAAAATAGAAGAAAACATGAAGAAATCTCTGAAATGGAGACATTAGAAAAGGGTTCTTCAAAGAAGAAGAAGAAGAAGAGAGGTGATACGTAAAAGTTTTCAATAACAAGCACGTGATACTCACATGTGAAGACTCATGTAAATGTTCCCAACGACAGGTTTTGCAAAAACACGGTGTACCAGTGCGATTTTTCACGCTTCATTAAAAAGAACTTAATGAAAATATTTAAATGCTCGCGTAAGAACCCTAAGAGCTCTAGAAGTATGTTTACTGTGCGCATACAGGTCCCCAAAGAAATGAAAGATACAAAAAGTAAAAAAAAAACACTCTCTCCTTGTGACAAGTTAATGGAGGGTTTAATACTTCAAAGTGCCGAAGGTATATATTAGTAAGTTAATGAGACTTTAAGGCATTAAAATGCAATTTAACCATTGGTTATGGTGATTATAAATATAATAAAAGTATCATAGTTCACTAACTCATGGAAAGAGTTTGACTTTTGCCTTTTTATAATAATTGTTATGCTTTCGTATCATTAGCGGGGAATGCTAATCACGCATCGTATGAGCGTGACAATCACATATGGATATAGGGGTCAATTATTCGTACATTCATATCCAATTTTTCCGTGGCATAACCTCATTGATGGTGACTGCTGATTTTGGGTCAATCTTATTGATAACAAAATATCCTTTCCTTTTGTATCTTAGACATGAGACTGAAGAATGAAATTATTTAGGTAAAAAGTTTTGAATGATAAGGAGGATTATTTTCTGAGAGAAAAGTATTCTCGTTTTGTCTAAGAATAGTAGTGTGTTTTTTGATCAAAATCTTGTCCCAAATTAATAATTATTTTGAATCTCAATATTAATTTTATGATTCTCAATAATATTTTTACGCTTTCTAATATTGTTTTTATCATTTCCATATATTTTTATCATTTTCAATAATATTTTTATTATTCTCAATGTTATTTTTACTATTCAAATTTCAATTATTTGCGCACGCTTAATTTTCATCTCTGATAAAAAAAACGGTCAGTTAAACCGACCAGAAGGAGTATTGCACAATGGTCCATCTTTGAATTTGTGACTCTTCTGGTCCTTTCACCGTGACTAACTATTTTATAATGCCAGTTTTTTGGGATATGCGAAATAAAAAAGATACCAATGATTTGATAATGACGGAGGTGTAGTAATTATCGTATTATCTCGTGAATTTAGTGTTATGCTTAATTTAACTTTTTTTTTATTATAGTATAAGTTTAAAACTAAGCTGTGATCTTTGTTGGAGAAAAAGAAAGAGAAAAAAAAAAAAGAAGGAGAAAAAAGAAGCTATTGCTTTCCAATTTTGTGCAAGCTACGTGAAGCTCTCAAGTCTGCGGAAAGATCATGTTCCACTTCCACTAATTTCACTGTTAATTAAATTGATAATAAATAAAACCAACCATTGCATGGGAAATAACACATAATTTTCAATACATTTTTACCATTTTGGTCCAAGTTTAGGTTAGTAGAACTAAATACACTAATTTTAGATGGTGTTGATTTTGATGGCTTCATTTATTTATCAAGTCAACTATAATGTTATGTAACCAATGGGAGTTGTACTAATTAATTAGTATTAGCAAGAGAGTAACACATTTAATTTTAACTTTATAAAACATTTTTCAAACTAGTGATCGCGAAATCTTGGTGGCCATCCCAATCACATCCTTGACAAATGATTATATATCTCAATAGATGGATTGAAAAGCAATCAAAAGTTGGATGGAGTTGAAAATGCACCGGTCTAATTTCTTAGATACACAATCTAATTAGTTCATTAATTAATTCATTAATGACTAGCTTGATGTCCATCTTCTTTGAAAATTAGTCATCTAGACATTTAGGTGGCGCCTAACCTAGAACTTAAGCGTCCTGGATTAGGCACATGCCTAATTAATTGTGTTAGTTAAATATTCATTTGAAAAAAATGCTACGAAAATAAACTTTGATGGGTGCACTTTAGGAAAAACACAAAGAAGCGAGCTGCCAGTGTGCAATCTATTTTAGATATCGGCAATTTTCAATGGGAGACCCGCTTTTATTACGATCAATGACTCTTTTTGTCTCTTCTTACTCTAATATAGGATTGTTCATGGGTCGTGTTTAAACTTGAACCTATCTGAACTTTTAGGTTTTTAAAATAATCTAAAACCTGCTTGAACTCAATTGGATGGGTTTTTATTTTCTTCAAAACCAGTCATACTCGAACCTGGCAAAACTCGAGACCGAACCTGAACCGAACTCGCCTGAAACTGCCCTTTTTAGCATATATTGACTTGATTTTATATCAGTTTAACTAAATATTTATACATTTGGACATGTTGATATATGTATTTATGCATGTTATGTATATTAGTTCATATGTATATACATAATAATATATAACTTTTGCATATATGTATATGTGTGTGTACAAGCGCGCACGTTTGCGTAAGTTTACAAGTAAACTATTAGTTTAACCCATCAAAACCTGCCCGACCTGTTTAAAATCCGAACTTGACTCGAAACCTAATGGGCATGTGTTCATTTTCTTTAAAACCCGTTTAACCCGGCCCGTGAGCACCCCCTACTTTAATATCTCACAAATATCACATTGAAACACTATTAGGCATAGAACACTATAGTACTCATTTGATTTAAGGAAGTATAAAGCGTTGTTATAACAAAAAAGAAAGAAAAGATGTATGAACTTATTCATTTTTTAAAATGGGTCTTGTTGGAATATCATATTTTCACATTTTACTAAACTTTTGTTGTTAATTACCATCACGAAGACCTTAAATCATTTAAGGGTGTTTACCGTTCTGAAAATTTCCCAGCCGCTACTTAAAATATCACGATCGATTTGAGTAGACCAAGTCTAGATAGTTTGTGCAGCGTTCGGTATTTTGATTGTAACTATCAGCATAAAGTTCCGATCGAGTCGAAACAAGAACCATTGGAAACTAAACTTCCGTTATATAACTTGATGGGTTTCGACTCAGTGTGAAGGATTGAAATAGGCCAAAACTTACAACAAAGAGTAGGATTGTGGCCAGACACCGTAAAAGAATCTAACACGACCACTCGCTGCACTAAACAACTGGTACAAACAAAACAAACAACAAATATGATGTAACAAATAATAGATAAAGAGATGTACTCGCAAAATTGATTGATCAAACAAATGCAAATAAGGCAACATAACATAGAAAGTGAGCTCTAACCCATACAATTCTACGAAAGACAATACAAAAGAATAATTCAAATACAAACACACTGCGATTTAATTCAAAGCACTTAAATTACACTGACTCGTATCAATTTGGGGTTTCTTGCTAGGGCAAGATTGATTGAAAACAATAAAGACTTACAAATACGCTACGCTTAATTCTCCAAAGCAAGACACAAACATGAAAGTAAAGAAGAGCTTTAAAATACAGAAATTTGTTTCATTGTTTGAGAAATGGCTTCTTTTTCTTTGGCTTTTTTACTTTATGGGTATTGGCTTCAATAACCACTCATATTCTTCCATATCGCATATATCGCGCTATGTGTCGTAGTTGGTTGAAAAATCACTGGCATGAATGGAACTAATTCACAACTTAAGTAATGTCAAAACTATCACATTTTGTGTCATTCTCTATCTCTCATGTGGTCTTTAAATATCGATGAAAAAACTGATGTAAACAAAGACATTTAACAAAAGTCACAATTCTCAATTTTCAATCTATAACTGTACATAGACTGCAAATTAAGTTCAACCTTGGGAGGAGGAGGAGGGTTTGCATCAATTGTCAAACAAAATATTTTGTTTGTTTACCTCTCTGTCGTCAAATGGGAAGAGAGTGAAATTTATCAACCCTGCCTTCCTTCAAAAGATAATTTGATTTGTTGAATTTATATATACATATAGAAAAAAGAAAATCCTTTGATCATTTGTTTTATCCAGTCCCTGTCAACATACTTCTCGATTTTCATTTCAAAGATCAACAAATTCAACTACCCAATTGGGGATCCAGCATTGAGCTGGATAATCAAGCCAACCCCAGGCTCCAAACAAAATCTCACAAGAAGACAAATCTCAGCAACAGTGTTGCCACAGTCTTCTTCAATCTGGGCTGCGCCTAACTCTCTCAGGTCTTGTCTTCTCCCAACCCTTTCTCTCTCCTCAAACCTCTTTCAACTGGTGATGATGATATCTCTCTCTTTTACCGGCTGAGTCCAAGTTCATGCAAAAGTCTTGTATGCAACAATGCAAAAGTTATTCAACTCTGAAGTACGGAAATTCCTTTTGAAGTATGAATATTTCAGACCTTGTATCGGACGATACTTTCTTATTGTGTCATTATTGCTTTGTGTGTATTTTTTAAAAAATTATTGTATGTCAGCATGTTGTACTTCATGACAATAACAAAATGAATACTTAGACCTATGCTGCATCAATTTCAAGAAGCAACAAGTGAAAATGTTTCTTATAATTCAATCTATTTGTTAATATGATCTTTTGATTAGTAGTGATTAATGAGCCTTTTATAGTTTACTAGATATATAAAATCCCGGGCCAGCGCAAGAAAGTTTCATGCAGGTCTATGTTTTGAAGTATGTACATTTTTATTGTGAAGTATGAATATTTAGAGCTCGTATCAGGTAGGATCTTCATGTTCAATTATTGTTGTTTTGTGTGTATTTTTAAAATTTCTGCATGTCGATGACACTGTGAGAGAGAGAGAGAGAGAGAGAGAGAGAGAGAGAGAGATCTCTCTCTCTCTCTCTCTCTCTCTCTCTCTCTCTGCGTGCGTGCGTGCGTGCGTGTGTGTGTGTGTGTGACTGAGCCAATCAACAAAACTAAAAGAACGAAGCACCGGCCATCCACTCACTCAAGGGCTTTAGCCTTTAGCTGTCACATATCACAAGCTTTTGAAGGAGGAGGAGGGTTTTAATGTGAAGTGGTCAAAAGAGCTTTCAAGCTCCATTCAGCATCAAAAAAGCCCTTGTCGGCTACGCTCGTGTCCTGCCCCAAGACCAGAAGAAACAGTTCAAAGCCTTGATCTATATTGTTCATATCCATTTCTTCATGTCACCAACCCTCCAACAATCAATTATGCCTGGATTAATCACTGTTAGGCCAACCCTAATCATGACAAAGGGCAAGAATTCTGCATTCATAATGCTTGGGTTGGTCAAATATTGTACCTTCGTCAATGAATTGTGCATGAATAGGTTCAAAAAGAGCAGTTCATTACATGACAGATATACATGTATTCTTACCAACTGTATTGATCATAGGCTCCATAAGATCTAGGTAGGGCTGGGTTTTGGATTAGATCTATGTAAGATCCGAATATGAATCTGATAAAATAATGTTTTAACCGAACCCGGATTGAAATTGAATTCAATAAATATCACATTATTTGAATTTTTCTTTACATTATACCTAAATCAATCTGATGGGGGTCTAATATTCATGACAGGAGTAAGAATTTTTGCATTCATGAGTATGTCAAATTCTGTACCTTGGTCAAGAATTATGCTTGAATAGGTCAAATTAAAGACTAGCACATTACAGGATCTGGGGAGAATCAAATATACACGCTGCATCACAAGTCTAGGTCTCACAATGAGGCACTCACTGTCAAGTGATGATACAATCCACACATCAGGGAATCATTTTTGGCAGAAAACAACCTCTCAGCAAAAAGGAGCTCCCACTTGCCAAATAATGCCAGCTGATTGATCTAATACAACCAAGTGATTTAACCTTTATTTGTTATTAAAAATCTTGCTGTGATCTGTGCTGCATGTGCAAGCCAAAATTCATTTTATGCCAATCTTAGTGGGCTTAGAGACAGCATTTCAAAACAAAAGAGTATGATTACCATTCTCAGCATTAGTGGCCATAAGTGGAACAAAAGAGTATGATTGCCATTCTTAAGGGGCCGTTTGTTTCGCGTAAAACTCCGTAATTTGTAAATGACTTACTACCCAGTTACAACTACGGCGTTTGTTTGGATCGTAATTCGTAAAAGACTTACGTAACTCAACTAACACCACTCATTGCAACCCAGTTACCACTCACTTACAGCCCAGTTACAGTTAATTTTGTGGTCATACAAATTTGTAATATTTTTTATATTAATATTAAATTTTTTTAATATTTAACTTTTTTAATATTTATTTGCAGTATTAAAACATTTAAAATCACCAAATAGTTAATTTTGTGGTCAACTTTTTCACTTACGACTTATACATTACGGGTCTGTTTGGTTGTCGTAACTGACCGTAATTCGTAATTGTAATTGATAAAGTCTTTTACAATTGTAAATGAGTTACATGTATGTAAATTTTACGGTGTTTGGTTGGTAATATAAAATTGTAAAGTGAGAAAGTGTATTGTACTTTACGGTGTTTGGTTGTCGTAATGTATAAGTCGTAAGTGAAAAAGTTGACCACAAAATTAATTATTTTACAATTTTAAAAGTTTTAATACTGCAAATAAATATTAAAAAAGTTAAATATTAAAATTTTTAATATTGATATAAAAAAATATTACAAATTTGTATGACTACAAAATTAACTGTAACTGGGCTGTAAGTGAGTGGTAATTGGGTTACAAGTGAGTGTTAGTTGAGTTACGTAAGTCTTTTACGAATTACGGTCCAAACAAACGCAGTAGTTGTAACTGGTAGTAAGTCATTTACGAATTACGGAGTTTTACGCGAAAAACAAACGGCCCCTACGACAATCAAATACCGTAAAGTACAATACATTTTCTCACTTTACAATTTTATATTACCAACCAAACACCGAAAAATTACATACATGTAACTCATTTACAATTGTAAAAAACTTTACCAATTACAACTACGAATTACGACCAGTTATGACAACCAAACAGACCCTTAACATTAGTGGTAATAATGTGACATGAAAGAAACATATATATAGAGAGCTAAAATAGAGATCAACTCCGAATGTCTTCGCTCTGTCTCTGTTACAAGGTAAAGGCAAGATATGAGCAATGGGAGGCGAAGATTTGAGCTATGAGAGGCTTCAGGCTTAGACCGTATTCTTTGTAACAAAGTTTAATTGTAGAAAACTATCATAAACTCTCATTCAATTTCAAAAAATTACAAAAAACTTTCAAAAGTATAAGAAACTATCATGAACTTTTATAAACTTCTCTAAAATTTTCAGAAAACTATTGTGCAAAAATATAGTTCAATATGTTTATTGAAATTTTCAAAAATTTATGATAATTTATTGAAATCTTGAAAACTTTATTGGTGATTTTCTGAAATGAAGACTTATAGTAAAAGTAGTTGCAGGGAGAATTGAGGTATACATTCATAGATGTCATCGTTTCCCTATGGGTTGATTGTTTGTTTTGTGAACTGGGACGTAAGCTTTTGCACGCGATATTTTTCTTAATTTACATTGAATGTGCGCCCAGTTGAATCCTGAAATAGCATCTCAAAGACCCTACCATTGAAGAACTCATGATAGGATTAAAATAAAGTAATACATTCACATATAACTTTAGTAAACTTTTCACCAAGGCCAATCCAGAATTGGACCACATCTTAAATGGGAAGAAAGGGACTAATCTTTGTGGATGGAAGAAGGCATGCCTAAATTGTAGGCATTGTTTGCTTGACTCTCTCTCTCTCTCTCTCTCTCTCTCTCTCTCTCTCTCACAATCCCTTTAATTAGGAGAGAAGGGATCAGTCCAATGGTGGGTTCCCATATGCACTCTCTCTTCTCTGGCTACAATCATTCGTCATGAAAGGAAATAATAATAATGGGAGCTTGGAAGAGAATAGTTGAGAGCATGTGTGTTTTTTGGAGAACAAACCAAAAGTTGAGATTTTGAGTAAATCTATGGGTCACATGCACATAAAGGGTACATGTTTGTTTGTAGAAAAAATTGCCAATGGCATTTTACTCACCAACAGTTATGGGGTTCTTATCCTATTAAAGCCTGGTTGATTCTTTGAGGAGCTCAGATGACTTTTTGTTGCTATTTTGAACTTAGGGATGGGATGCCACTATGTGATCTCAAAAGAACCTTGACATCAGAGGTAAGTGGGTGTATCATGTACTTTACAAGGACAAGCATGTGAAATTATAAAAGTTCCAACTTTCTCAGGCTAATTTTATCTCATCTGTTTCCAAGTCTGTTAGTTCTCAGGTGAATAGTCTTGTATAGCATATAGATTAAGAAAATCTCTGATATATATAGTTGTCATGAACTCAAAATTAATCTTAACTAGTATTTTGACAAAAGAACCGCGAAAAACTCTGTAGTTATGCATGCTCAAAGGAGAGCAATTTTTGAATGGGTGACTCCTTATAAGTTGTTATTGTTCCCCAAGGCTTACAAAATTTACTCGTAGTCAAATTTGGGGAGAGTCATTTCAACATTTAGTGAAAATTGGAGTAATCTTTCACTTGTCAACTAACTGAAGGCTTAATCACATAGGTCTGGCTCTTTCTATGTAATTTACCCAAACTGACAGATAACAGAGGTACAGATTCACCAAAATGACATTAGAAAAATGGAATCCTAAGTTTGTTAATAACAAATAAAACTTGATGGGGCATTCGCAGAAGTCACAAAGTTTTATATTGGAATAGATCCATGTTATTTGTTTAACTCTCATCTTGGCTTGTGCAACTATTAACAAAAGCTTATATTTTCTCCTGCAAGAGCAGTCCATGTGCCCACACCCCAGTGTTTTTTTTTTAAAATTTCTGTGCTCATGAAACTCAACTTTCTACATGGTTTTATTTTGCATTATACAAATAAATACCATAAATTATGTTCATATTGTCTCCTGATCAGTAGTCATTTGATTAGAATAGTTGCCAAGGTTTGTAGTTCCCAACACAAGATTGGGGCTCAGTTTTCATTCAAAGCTCCAGATCTCAGCAGCATCATCCAACTGCTGCTGCTGCTGCTGCTTAGATTTCCCATACACAAGGAAGAGGAACAGAAACAAAATCCAAGCAAGGGAAAAACAAGCATAATTCATTTAGGATGAGGGTCCAACTTCGTTGTCAAACAGGCCCCATACTCAGTAGCAGGGAGTTGCGAGGAAAATGTTCAAGGCCTTCTATTTTACAACAAAAGGGAGAACTAGTTAATTTGTTTGAGAATATATGTTCAAATGGTTTGATACCTCTGTATCTGTAACAGCCGCAGGTTTTTGGTATTGGGATCGGAAATATCGGTCATTTATTAGCCGTTTCATCTCGTCATATTGGGGATATCAGTAACGTCTCGGTATCATATTGGGAATATCATTATCGTCTCGATTATATTGGGCATAAATATCGATATCGGGTGATATTCAAACCTTAGTTTGGTTCCAGTGATTTCCCCTTGGCTGTCTTGCAACTGTATGTTGACTACATAAAAACACATACAGGATGACTGATTGCAGAAGTCATTCTTGTATAGATTTTTCGCAAGCCCGGCCCAACTGTGGCTGGGCTTCTGGTAATGGACAGGCCCAACGTAGCTGATCTTCATCTCTACGTGAAGGCGGGATGAAATTCAAGTGCCCTACAATCCTAATTATTGTATTTTTGAACTTTTCAATCATATTAATTCGAACCCAAGCACAGAAAGAGATACACGCAGTGTAAGTAGCAATAGGTGAATATATGCAAAGTTTTGAAGCTTGACAAGGGCATAAAATGCAATTCAAAACCATTAGTGAGGCAATACCATAATTACGAACCTCAAATCACTAATTTCCTTCCTGATTTCTGTTCAAGTAGAATTCAAACAATAAGTCGTAAAAGATACCAACACAATTTCAATAGAACTTTAAGAAATCTTCGATAAGAGAACCCTTTACAATCATAATTACACTGATTTGCATTTAATCACTTTAAGGCCTTGCAACTAAACAAAAAAAAAAAAAAAGGATAGCCCGGTGTATGGAACCATCAAATTAACGACTTGTGAATGCTTAATATGTCTATTTCAACTCAGCAAGCGTATCAGCAACAAAATTTTCAACAATGAAAACTATTCAACACGCAGACATTCAGAATCTAATCAGGGTTCAAGACATTCACCACGCATTGTTTAGTCAAGTGTAATCCAAATCATTCACAAGAATTATTTGATACATAATCGACGATTCAATTGCTTTCCTCAATAGCTTTCAAACAGTTACTATGTCCAGGGGACACGAAAAATAAAAAGAAATAGCGATCGTTTGTTTTCCATCTACTTCTCACACACAAACAAAAATAACAACGAAACAAGAACCAATTTTTCTTTCTGAAAAAACAGTCATCATTAATTAGGGAAAAAAGAAGTAGCTATCATTGCTTTCCATCACTAAGTTTCATGGTCCCAAGCTATTTTCCATTTCACTACCATCTTCAAAGTACCAGCTCCTAAACACATTGTTTCAATGTCTCCAACTGGTACACTTGCAAGCTTCTATAGCATCCAATCTTCGAATTTGGTTGTTTCAACCATCAAAGCACACATAGCATCTCAGTGGGCCTGCACAAGTCAAATGCGCCATAAATTAATATCCAATTTTCATTCAGTTGACAATTTGCAAGAAAAGCACGCCAGTATTGTTTACTGTAGTGAGTGAATATCCAGTTGCTTATGTGTGAAAATACCATATACAAGAAGATCACTGATTATGTTGTGAAATGAGCTCTACATGTATATGCAAACAGCATTGGTAAAATCAATAACAAAATAAATAACTCAAAAGAAAAGGCTGATACCTACATGCGTGGTGATATTTATGGGCACATATTACAACCTTTAATGTCCAGGAGATTACCACGACTGAGGGCATCTTCCTTGATATAATATAGCACAGACATCAAAGAACAAAGAGTTGAGAGCCTATGGCTAACTTCGGGTTTAGAACAAACACAAACACTCCCACTCTCTTCTAATTTCATTTTAGGGTTTGCAGAAAACAGCTGGTACTATCAACGTTTTGTAGAAAACACCCTATTCTATTGAAATGAGTATAAAACCCTCCTACTCTATTGAATTCACAAGAAAATGGTCTATACTATTATAAGATTCGACAGAAAATCTCTTTTGTTATATCTGATATAGCAGAAAACACACTTGCAGTTATCTAAGCTTCGGCAAAAAAATCATGTACACTATCTTAGATTTCGCATAGACTATCAAATCTACTGATAGTATAAGGATGTTTTCTAGTAAATTTAATAGAATAGAGGGATCTTCTACTATTAATAGCCACCAAACCCCAACACCCCCCCCCCCCCCCCCCCCCCCCCCCCCACCACCACCACCACAACAAAGTTTGGTATGCAAAACACTAATACTGTCGGGGTTTTCTACAATTTACTCTTCATTTTATGATTTCAGCCAGGGTTTCAAGAAATGGGAGGCTTCCATAAAATGGTTACAAGCTATTTCACAAGTGAACATATTGTCAGAAGTCCAAAAAGCAGAACAATTAGTATGCTGCAGGAGCATTACTGGCAACTTATGCAGAACGGATACTTGACAAAGAATTAATGACATGCCGCTAATTGTTAGTAAATAACAAACAGAAGAATAGATAATAGAAAATCAATATCTATTCTTGGAAGTCAACTATATACTCTGTTCATTGGACAAGAATTCCCCTGAAGATATCACAAAACCTTAGTCCACAGCACTAGTTATCTCTGTAAATGAGACTTTACTAACATGCTTAGGATTTGATAGTGGAAAAGGAAATAGAAACTGTGCCAATTTCTCAGCACAGAAAGCCAGCGGTGATGAACAGTTCTGAAACCAAACAGGTGAAACACTTACTGCACATCCCACCTTTGGCTTTAAGATTCAGAATATCTGTTTCGTCACCCGGCTTCAATCCCTTCTCCACAGTTAAGGAACAGCCACTTCAACAGTATTCAGTACAGCACGAGAAAACGAAAAGCACACGACAAACTTATCGATTGTTAGTATTTTGAAGCAGATATAACAGATATTGACACGATTTGATTTTCTTGACATCAGTTGAAACAATATTTAGTCCTTGTTTGAGTTGTTTCAGAAGGGCCCCACTGAAACAGAAACAAAACAGTCAACCTATCAGTTTCACTTGAAATATTAGGCGATGCTTCAGATACTCAAAATGCACGCAGCACATTTCATGCAGGTTTTTGCACATAAAGTGCTTTTGTATTTATCAGAATTAAAAGTAATTCATAGAATCTACTCTTTTTCATGAATTAATTTGTAGAATCTAGATTGCTATGAATTTGTAATTTGAAATTTTTTTTGCACATAAATTACTTCATAGAATCTACTCTTATCGCTATCTTGTTAAAGTGTCATTTCATGTATATGCCCATTTAATTGACTAAAACAAGGTAACTTGCTACACCTTGCATGCATCAAAAGAAATAATTTCACTATAAAATATGGTTTGAATAAAGTGTATTCATAAATTTCTCCATAGAACAGATAAATGATATGCTAGGACAAAGTTGCTATGGCAAAGTGTGTGGGGAGGAGTGCAAAATCTTATTGATAGAGATTTTTAAACTCATTAGAGAAGATAGCCCAGAGTTGGAGTTCAACGGCGTGCCCAAGAAGACGAAGCACGGCTGAAGACAGCGGCCTGGTGGACCGCCCGATCGATTGGCCATGCACAAACGTGCACACTGAGAGAAGTTTAGTGGTTGATCGCCCGAAGGAAGCAACACAGCAAAAGATAGTCGGTCAACCGTCCAGAACGTAGTTTTTGGCTCTGCACAACTAGCGGTCGACCACCCGGTCGACCGGCCAGAGCGCAGACTTGAGTCTGCACAGAGAGTGGTTGACCGCACGACGGTTCTGTGCAGTTTTCTATTTGAATTTTGGATTCATTTCTAATCTGAATTCAGATCTGTTGGTTTCTTTTTCTTCGTGGATTCTCAGGATATATAAAGAGGTATTATCCCCAATATTTGTAACTTGAATTAATTAATTAATAAAATCTCTCTCCCCTTCTGCCCCGAGGATGTATGCAATTACTAAACCTCGTTAAATCTATGTTTTCTCGCTTTCTTTCTCTCTGTTTTGTTATTGCCAATTCGTGATTGTTCCGTGGCATACTCTGGTGTCTACACGTAGACCTCTGATGAGTCACCAACAAGTGGTATCAGAGCTCTCCAGGTTTCGATGGGGAGTTTTCGTTCGGTTGGAGCAAATCACTTTGGGAACCGTTCGACGGTTTCATTTTGGAGATAAAGATCTGATCTTTATCTATTTGGATTTGTTTTCACTAATTGTTTTCCGCACTATTTGTTGGATCTATTAGAGGAGATGACCGGGAATAGTCAATCTACAGTGAAAATCGTGAATAGTCATCAGTCAAAAATCAACGTGGTAAAATTTAACGGCATGTGGAGATGCAAGGTGATGGATGCGTTGACAACGTCAAACCTCGAAGATGCTATACTTTTGAAAGAAAAACTGGAGGAGAATTCAGAAAACAATGGGACAAGATGAATAAGGCGACGTGTGGCGTCATAAGATCTTATTTAACACAAGATATCAAGTATCATGTAATGATCGAGACTTCATCGAAGAAGATATTAGAGATCCTTGAGGGCAAGTACTTGACCAAGATTATAGGGAATCACTTGCACCAAAAGAGGAGACTTTATCGCTTCCAATTGAAGAAAAATATCTCGATCGGTGAACACATAAATAACTATACAAAGCTTCTTGCGGATTTAGAACGTGGATGTGGTGATCGAGGATGAGGATAAGGCGTTGATTCTTTTAAATTTTCTCCCCGACGAGGACTACGAGACTTCGTTCTTATCCTAATCAACAACAAATAATCCCTTAACTATAATGAAATTTCTAATGCTCTTGTAAATCATGAATTAAGATGGAAGGACAGTGCATCGACAGAACCGTTGATGGTAAGAGGCAGGAGTTTCAGTCTAAAGGGCAAAGGTGATCGTAGAAGACCAAGGTCCAGAGCCAGTTTCAGGTATCTGAAGTAGAACCAGTGTGCCTTCTACAAAGAGTCAGAGTACTGAAAGGCTGATTGCCCAAGGATCAAAGATAAGAAGTCAAAGCCCGAGACAAATCTCACGCACGTATTTTCATTCTCAGTGACTACTCTTATTGTTGGCTACTTAGGTGATTCTGAGTAGATAGTGAATACCGGTGCTACCCATCATGTGTGTATCATGTGTGTCCCAATAGGGATTGATTTTCTAGCTTCTCGTTCTAGCTTCGAGAAGCTAGATGATTGTTCAGTTATCATGAGTGATGATCGCCTGTGCAACATGGAAGGGAGAGGCACGGTCCTTATCAAGATGTTTGAAGGGATGGTGCGAGAGAAGGAAGTGAGGTATGTACCACAACTGAAAAAAAATCTTATATCTGGTAGAGATGGTGTTCTCAAGATGATTAGAGTTGGTGCCTTAGAAGCATTGAGTCTAAAGATATCTGGAAGAGATGGTGTTCAAGATGATTAGAGGCTCGATGGTTGTGTTGAAGGGCGTCCGACACAATAACCTTTATTACTTGAAGGTAATACAGCTACAAAGCAAGGGGCAACTTCTATCGGTTCAGATGATTGTACCCGCTATGGCACATGAAGTTCGGACATACAGGTGAAAAGTCTTTGCAAGCTCTAGCAAAGCAAGATTTGTTGCAAGGTGCCAAAACATGCAAGTTGAAATTTTGTGAGCATTGCGTCATCGGTAAGAAGACCAATGTGAAATTCGGAACCCTGATTTATTGCACCGATGGGATTCTTGACTATATTCACACAGATATTTGGGGACCTATCAAGACGGCATCTATCGGAGGTAACAACTAATTTGTTTTTTATTGATGATTACTCTAGGCGATGTTGAGTATATACTATAAAACACAAAGAAGTCCTAAAATTGTTTGTGGAGTGTAAAAGAAATATGGAGAAGAATACGAGAAGAAAAATCAAAGTACTCCGTTCAGACAATGGTGAAAAGTACACTAGCGATCTTTTCCTACAGCTTTTGCACGATGAGGACATAGAAGAGCACTTCACAATGATAGAAACACCGCAACAAAATAGAGAAACTGAAAGGATGAACATTACCTTACTGGAGAAAGTTCGTTGCATCTTATCCAATATTGAATTACCAAAATCTTTTTGAGCTGAGGCATTGGCGTATGTTGCCATCTGATTAACATGTTACATTCGTTTGAGGTAAAACTCCTTTGAAAATTTGGTCAGGTAAAGTTGCTCAAGAATATGACTCAATTCGAGTATTTAGTTGTCCAGCCTATTATCATGTCAAGGAAGACAAGTTGGGTCCGAGAGCGAGAAAAAGTGCGTTTGTGGGTTTTAAGAGAAGTGTTAAAGGCTACAAAATTTGGGATCCAAATGACAAGATCATCTTGAGCAGGAATGACACTTTTTGACGAGGCTTCAATGGTGAAGCCTACGGATTCCCAGCAGGTGGAGTGAGAAGACCAACAGGATACCGCAGCAGGTGAAGAGTGATGCTACTCCACCACATCTAAATAAATATCATTCGAGATCAGACCTGAGGTGACACATGGTGTTGATCATGTAACCGATGAGGATGCTGATGTTGATGAGGATCAAGGACCGGTTATGGGTGATGTCTAAGATTTTATTGCAGTTGAAAGAACTCGGAGAAATCCACATAAATACGATTGGCTCACTGCAAACATAATTATGGCCTATGCTCTTTCAGTAGTTGGCTCACTACAAACATAATTATGGCCTATACTCTTTCAGTCATTGAGGAGGCGATCTCGTCTACATATAGGGAAGCTGAAATCAGTTCGGAGTCAATGTGGAAGGATGCAATGATGGAAGAGATGAACTCTCTTCACAAGAACGACACGTGAGAATTGACAGAATTGTCCAAGGAAAAGAAGACAATTGGCTGTAAGTGAGTGTTCGCGAAGAAACAAGGGTCTCTAGATGGTGATATTGTACACTACAAGGCCAAATTGATAACTAAAGGCTACACACAACGAAAAGGCATTGACTACAATGAGATATTCTCACATGTCACTATTTTAAATATTGACCGATATACCTGTATATCGGCCGAGATACCGTATTTTATCCAAAACGTACGATAAGTGTAAAATTTTATCGGATATCGTTTTGGACCGATATAGGCTGATATATCATCATGTGGACGATATATCAGCCGATATCCGAGATGAAAATATTTGATATATCGCCACGTGATGCATTTGGGGAGTTTCTATAAACGAATTTGAGTAGCTTCTACAAAAGGTAAGTATCCCCTATGTCTATGACCCTAAACTTACTTTAAGTAGTTTAATATGATTTATGTAATAAATCACATGTCTATTCTTCATTGGTAATGACGTCCGATTTGGTGTCTGATATTTAGTACCATATCACGATATATCACCCGGTATCTGGTGTCCAGTATATCATTTTGCTGACCGATATATCGCCAATATCCGATATTTAAAACACTGCATGTTGTAAAGTACTCGTTGATTCGAATATTATTGGCACTGGTGGCACAATACGAGTCGGAGCTTGATCAGCTCGATGTAAATATTGCTTTTCTCCATAGCAATCTTGATGAGATCTTTATGTTCAACCTGCGGGGTTCAATGCTACACGAAAAGAAAATATGATGTGTAAGTTGAAGAAATCGCTTTATGAGCTAAAAGCCAAGGCAATGATACAAGCATATTGACAGCTTCATAAGAGACAAAAGGTACACACGAAGCCATTACAACAAATGTGTTTGCTACAACAAGCTACTGGGTGGATAGTGTATTTATTTACTGTTATATGTAGACGAGGCATTGAAGAAAGACTTGTCTTTCAAATTTGAGATAAATGATCTTGGTGAAACAAAGAAGGTGCTAGGCATGGAAATTGAAAGAGACCAAAAAAGTGATAAGATTTGCTTGACACAGAAGGGGTATTTGAAGAAGGTACCGCAGAAGTTCAACATCAATGACGACAAAAAGTCAGTAAGTACACTATTGGCCCCTCATTTCAAGTTAAAAGCTACTATATCTCATACTACTGTTGAATAGTGTGAGTATATGTCTCGCGTACCCTATGCTAGTGTAATTTGTAGTTTGATGTATGCAATGGTGTATACGAGGTTACGGTATGATTTGTCAAAAGTTGTCTCGATGGTTAGCAGATACATGCATAGTCCCGGTAGGGGGTCATTAGGAGGCAGTGAAGTGGATTCTAGGGTACATCAAAGGTACCACAGACATTGGTTTGATATTCGAGAAGGATACTAGGGATAAGCAAAAGTGTATCAGATATGTCAATTTCGATTACGCTGAAGTTCTCGACAAGCGTTGGTCTACAACGGTGTATGTATTCATAGTTTCAAGCACCGTTGAGTTGGCGCTCTATTCTATAATCTACTATCGCTTTGTCTACTATGGAGGCCAAGTATATGACCTTGACGAAGGCTATGAAGGAGGCAATTCAGCTTCAAGGGTTGCTTGACGACTTGGGCATTGATCAGAATCTACTGAAGATTAATTGTGATAGTATGAGTGCTATCTATTTGGCAAAAAATCAGATTTATCATGCAAGGACGAAGCATATTGGCGTCAAGTTCCACTTTGTCCGAGTGATTCTTGATGAGGGTGACATCGAGCTAAAAAAAATTCACACAAAGGATAATCCCGCTGATATGCTCACAAAAGTTGTTCCAGAGTAAAGTTCGCGCATTGCAAAAAAGTTACTCCATATCCTTTCAGTTGCTTGAGTTCGGTGGAGCTCGTTTGGATGAACTAATAATGGATTGATCCCTCGGGTAGGGGGTACGTTGGCAACCACAATAGTGCAACCCGATTGAGTCGACATGATGCTTTTTGTGTTCGGTGAAGATTGTCCAATTGAGTCAACATGGTGCTTTTTTGTGTTTGGTTCAGATTTGAGAAATCTTGTCAAGGTAGAGAATTGTGGGGAGAGTCTAAAGTCTTATTGATATATTTTTTTAACTCATTGGAGAAGATAGCCCAGAGTTGTTCTACAGCGTGCCCAAGAAGACGAGGCACGGCTGAAGATAGTGGCCCGGTCGACCGCCGGGTCAACCGCCCGGTCGACCGCCGGTACACAGACGTGCACACTGGGAGAAAAGTGTAGTAATCAATCACTCAGAAGAAGCAGCACATCAGAAGACAGTCAACTGACCGATGGGTCGACTGTGTAGGACGTGATTTTTGGCTCTGCACAACTAGCGGTTGACCGTCCAGTCGACCGGCCAGAGCGTAGACTTGAGCTGCACAGAGAGCGGTCGACCGCCTAGTCGATTGCACGACGATTCTGAGCAGTTTTCTATTTGAGTTCTGGATTCGTTTCTGATCCGAATTCAGATCTGTTGGTTTTCTTTTCTTCGTGGATTCTCTGTCTATATAAAAAGGGGTATTATCCCCAGTATTTGTAATCTGAATTGATTGATTAATAAAATCTCTCTCCCTTCTACTCCGAGGACGTAGGCAATTGCCGAACATCATTAAATCTATATTTTCTCGCCTTTTCTCTGTTTTTTTCTTGCCAATTTGTGACAGTTTTGTGGCATGCTCTGGTGTTTGCACTTAGACCTCCGGCGGGTCACCAACAAGTGAATATGAAAAACATTTGATACAATCAAGTGTATGCTCTCCCCGTTATACGAGGAGTTGGATGAACCCAAATGCATTGCCTTGAATAAATGAATCAAGGTCATGGAGAATAAATTTAACAGGTCAAATTGCCAATAAGCAACACAAAACATTAGGAAGATAAGAAGAAAATATGGACTGTGCCACTCGTTGGTCAAAGAAGTTACAAATTGATAAAACCTTGGGGGTATATACTCTTGTAGAGATGTATATATCTATCTAACTAGGTCGAGACTCAATGAGTTCACATATGCATATGCTTACGAGTAAAAATAATGTGTTTTATGAGAAAGGTGCGCAATTCATGCACACACCTTGTGAATCATCTAGAGGGGGGTGAATAGGTGACTAGCTAATCTAATGATGAATTAATGCGAAATTAAAACTATTTAAGCAAACTTAAAACTATTATGCAAAACACACCAAGTATAACACAAGAGTGGAGCCGAATTCCCGGCGAAGGGCTCTGCACTATCTTCTCAAGATTCCTCTAGATAAGAGTTGAAGTGCCGCTATAACTCTCTTGGTTGAATACAAATGTGAACAAACAATCCCAAACATATATCAATAAGGCACAAATATATCAAACACATAAAAGAGATAAACAATGTTAGCATGCAAGATATAAACACAAGTGAGAGATAGAGAAAGCAATCGCAAACACGAGAGATTTGTTTCGAGGTTCGAGCACCCTTGCTCTACATCCCCGCCTTCAACACTATGAAGGATCTCCACTAGAATCGATCCCACCGGATCACTCGGTGCCGCAACACCTACAACGAGTTCACACTAGAACTCCTTGGACTCACTAGTCCCCTCACTTGTTCCCATAAGAACAACACACGCAAGCGTACTAGCTTGCCGATGCCACATCTCTACACCGAGCTCCCACAAGAACTCGAAACAACACGAACCCGCAAGTTCGCCTCCTCAAATACAAGAATGAACACTTTGGTGATCTCACACTTTGATCACTTTAAACACTCTCACAACTCTCCTATAGGATAGATATGGCAATGGAAAGCTCAAGTATGTGTGAGAAAAACTTGGATGGATTTGTGGTGAAAAACTCAAGAAAACACTTCTACAAATACTCTTGATAAATTCTCCTTTTGATATGGAAGTTTTAGCTCTAAAACAAGTGGAGATAAACATTTAGAAAGGTAAGAAAAACTTGCTTGAAAACCCACTTGAAATCTTGTTAAAAATAGCCCAAAACAGCCCCAATTTATAGGTCTCCAAAAACTAGCCGTTGGGATCCAACTCAGCAGGAAATCTTGCTGTCAGTCGACTGCCAATGGTCGGATTTCCGACCGTTGTGCCACTGGTCGACCGCCCAGTCGACCGAGGCCTGGATACAGAGAGCAAAGCTCTCTGTCGGTCGACCGTCCGGTCGACCGGGCCAGATCTAGAGAGCAGAGCTCTCTGGCGGTCGACCGGGTCGTTCGACCGGCCCACCAGCCAAACTGGTTGTGCACGTTTGTGCACATCGGTCGACCGGACCGGTCGACCTACTTTTGACTCGGTCGACCGTCCGGTTGACCGACAGAAGGCCTGGTCACACTTTTTAAGGGTTTAAAACTTGGTCATTTTACCTTCAATAAATTCGCATAAATTCTCATAAATTTCACAAAAATAAGTTCATTAATATACTTTGATATACAAACATATTTGATTAAAAATAAAAACATATTACAAATATTTTAAACTATGTTTGTGATATGAAAATTTTAGCTTAAACAAAAATCTATATTTTTCAAAAACAATCTCCAAATTGAAAATCGATTTTTCTAAAACTTCTTCAAATACAAAAACAAGATATCGTAAACACTTTTAAAGCATGGTGTGTATGGATATAATCCACTACACATATAAGATGAAATATCTATGTTTTTGACATTAAGCTCTAAAATAAGTTTTGATAAATCCATGTATATTTAGAAGCTTAAAAATCAAACCGGTATTTTCGAAAACAAAAACTCTATTATGAAAACACATATAAATTTTGTGTGTGTATATGAACTTGAGCAATCCACCAACTAATCTATCCTTTATATTTTATTTAAAAATAAAATCTTGACACTTACAAACTCGACACAAGTCTTCATAAAAATCTTCTCTTGAAAATCTTCTTCTCCTTCTTGACTTGGTCCAAGCCTTGATCCAATGAGCTAGGCTTCTCTTGAGTACTTGATGCGGTCTTTGATGGGCGAGCTCTTGAATCAACACGCGCTAGCTCCAAAACTTGACTTCAAATCCTTTATTGAAGCTAAATACCTACTAAGATCTTGATCAAATATCTGAGACTAATTAAACACAAGATCATTAGTACTATAACTACATGAGTTAATCATCATAACTAGAGCGATGGGCCTTTGGGCCAACACCTTGGACAAGGATTTTAGATCTGTGATCAGATATATTTGTCAGATTTATATGGGTCTCAAATATCAAAGATCCCCCAAATGCCTACCTAGTCTTAGCATCCTATGGAATAAAGACCCAGATAAAGACTACATTTGCACATGTGACATTAGAAATAAACCTAAATTTTATTAGATGAATCATCAATGCTTAATGACATTAGTTCAGGGATCCACTGCAAACAATGTAAACATATAAAAGCTACAAGCTTCACAAGTGGCTTTGCAAGACCGATGCGATATTGATCCAATAATATTGGTTGGTATCCGGGTCAATATTGCCTATCTATATGACCGATGTTGCCGATATTGATACCAAAAACTATTGGCCAACACCTATTGATACCAAGAATATAAACCATGCCTAAAAGGAAGGGAAGAACAAATAAAGAAAAAAAATGTAGATCTAAGATGAAATAATTGCTACTTAGGGGCATTTTTGTCATAAAAATTCAAACATTACATCAATTGCATTAATATGCACCAAACAGATGGAAAATGTTGTTGGGAAGTATGATATAAATTGCACTATTCTTGCCATATACATAGGTGGAACTTTGTTGTTGTTGTTGTCACATCAAAAAGTAACTCTCAGACAGTCAGACTAGCTTATTGCAATGTGCACAAAGAATAGAAAAGATACACTAAGACTACAGAGAAAAGAAGGAAATAATCCATGGTATAAGAACTATTATCCATGTTTGTACGATATGATGAGGGAAAAGTTGCCTATATTTTATACATAGGAGCTTAGATCAAGCAGCTTTGCAATTTTGCCAAGTGATACTCCCAGCAAGATGACATAGAAGGGCATCTAAAGAGTAAATAAAACAGTCACAGAATTTATCTTGGTGCACAAAGGAAAAGATATTACCTTCACACATCAAGCAATAGTTTACAAGAATCAATATCCACTTCAAAATAAAAGATTAGATCTCATACCTTACATACACATCTGACAAGAAAACAGTTAGTCTCATTTCTATGCTTCATTAAAGAATGCGATATGAATCATATTCTCCACTTTTGTCACCGATATGATGTTAATCAGAGAGAAATTCTCCAGCACAAGCAGCATCATACATCTCAAGCAGTCTTGGAGCTTCATTCTTGTGTTGTAGTATGAAAGTATCCACAAATTTCTTCTCAGGGATGCACATGAGGGTTCTAAAGTCCCACTCTCCCCAAACCAACTCCATGGACTTCAAAATATTGATCATATAATGCCGAGGCATCAATCTCTTCTTCAAACTAAAAGTCAGAATGGATGGACGTGAAGCAATGTAAGACTGTGTACACCCTGCTTTCTCCACCAAGAACTCCATCTTCTCTCTTATGTTCTCCTCGGTGAGAAGGGTAAAGGCAGGACTCTTCTTCAGTGCTGCAAGAAACTCCACTTCTGACCACCCGAGGCTCCTGAAAAGTTCCATCCTGGCCAGAAACAGATCAGGCCGAAGTGAGCCTAGAGCTGACAACACGTCCACAAAATTGGAGACCCAGGACGGAGTCCCAATTCTTGGACTCTCTTCAACAACACCTCAAGTGCAGCAGTGCTCCTTGTAAATAGGCCTCGCCCTCTAACAATAACCAATCTGATATCACTCTCGGAGAGGCCATACTCCTTCAATAGTGAGATCATAGCCACAACACTCTTATCAATGTCACGGTTGATGAGGCCACGGTTTCTTGACAAGGCTGCTATGAGATCTTTAGTGTTGCCATTCAAGAGGGTTCTCCAGAATTCAATGCGAGGAATGGCAGACGGTAGGAGGGCTCGCGGGTTGCGAATGATGAGCTTCGGAAGCTCATGCTCCGCAAAGCCCATTTTCCGGAGAGCCTTGAGATTGGGCTCCAAGGTTTGGTCCACATCAGCACTGAGGATGCCAGGGGAGCCAGAGATGATGGAGCGGATGTTGGTGTCAGTGAAGCCATGTTGTTTGAGGAAATGCCTGACTGAGTCGGGTTTCTCGGGTGAGGCAACGCCTGCAATGTGTTTAGAGGCAGTAGCAGCCTTTTGTGGGAGAACCCACATGAATTAATCAAGTATTCTGTCATGAAATTGGATTTGGGGGGGGGTGGTGATCTACAGAAGCTGAAGAGAAGGTAAATTTAAGAAGATGATGGAAGGTAGAAGTTCTCGTAAGAATGAGAGCATGGAAGGGAGAAGATGGGTTCTTCTTAATGAGAAGAAGCATCATGTTTCAAAATGAAGCAAAGGAGTCCCAAGATTTCTTTCTTATTGTTTTGAAAGAAAAAAGAGAAAAATACCCAATTTTGATTTAGGTTTTCAGAATTTATAAAATCCCGAGTGTATGAATCAGTGACTTTTTAGAATTCAAATGAAGAGAGTGGTTATAGAAAGACTCCTTACCTCTATATGAATCAGATTTTTGCTGAAATTGCTTCTTCTCTGAGAAACACTTATTGATCTTCTTTGCTAAACGTTTTCTTCTCTCTTCAAGGTTTTATTACGGTATCTGTGGCCACAGCCTTGTGTTGGGCCGCTAAAGTCATTGAACAAGCTTTTCTTTGCATTTAAGTACCTTATAATACAGTTATTTGCACTACAAATCTCATACATTTTTGGATATTGCATTTCAGTCCCAATTACAAGTCGGTTTCCAAATAAAAAGGTTCTATGAATAGAGAGAGAATCGTCAATCCTGATGTGGTCTATAGGTAAGCCTTTGGGTTTACTCCCAATGAGCGCCGATTCGAATCTTATAAGGGTGATATTTCTCCTATGGGCTTATGCCCTGAAATTTCTCCATCACAGTCGAGAAGGTTATGTTGTAGTGTGTATGAGATTTGTCTGGGGGCAATGAGAATAATAAATTATTTTTTCCCGCCAACCTTAAATATGACACTCCACCAATTTAAAAATAGAGATAATAACTAAAAGAGCCAAACATAAAACGAGGAGGAATTGACCTCAATTATAACACATTGATAGATGAAAGTGTATCCAAAGTCTCTATGATGTTTGGCCTTGAAGTTTCATATAATTTTCTGAATATGATTTGCGCGCTAATTTCTTAATATTTTGTAATATATATTGCATCAATAGAATTTCATAAATAACTTGTTCCCTTTTTTGAAAGGAAATTATACCTTATTCCCTTGCTAGTTGGTATTTACAGACGTGATCAAAACCTCCACTGATACTTCCACTTTGTTAGAGTACATGTGCATATATGTTCATCTTATGTACATTCTCTTTGTATTCGACTCAACACGTATATTCACTTGTACATATACGGGCTTATGCCCTCATCACTGTATCATTAATAAGTTGCTGAAGTATTCGGGCTCATTCCCTAACGTGGTATCAGAGTGGCACTCTTCTGACCCAAGCCATTGACTCAGCCCAACTGCACTACAAGAATATTAAGCTAAATCATAAGCATGCAAATAATCCAGCAACATTCAATCAGACACGGTTCACTTTCTTTCCACCCTTAACAGCATATTAAGTGGAAAAAGAAATTACAAATAATACTGATGGGTTTTAGGTATTACAAACAAACTTAGACTTTTAAGGGAGCATGCAACCTAAAACATGATCTATGTTTTCACAATTGAACCTATAACTTTGAACATAAAAGAATCCTAATATCCCAGTAATTAATTAAAATTATTACAGAAGAAAAATATAATTACATACCTTTTAGTTGTTATAGTAAACAACTAAAATTATCCCTTCAGATCTCTTGGAAACAAGCACCACAAACGTCGTGCCTCTTTTAGTTGTTATAGTAAACAACTAAAATTATCCCTTCAGATCTCTTGGAAGCAAGCACCACAAATGTCGTGCCTCTGATGGAATCACACCCAACGATTCAAAAATTTAACTAAGTATGGATGAACTATCAAAGAGTTCTTCCAAGAGGAGAAAGAAGGAGGCTAATACTCAAGCCAAGAGGTAGTGAATTAGAATGAATCCCTAAGGCCCTATTTATAGTCTTGGATAACCTCCAGTTTTCTTATCCCACCAATGTGGGACTAATTTCCCAAAGGAAATTTTGTTCTCCTTTTAGTTATACTTATTTTTGAATCTCGAGGGCAACCCAAAAGGACTATGCTGCTATCAATTATAGTTATGACTTAGACACCTAATCCAACAGTCTCCCACTTGGATAAGTCTAATAACTTCCTAATTGATCAGCAAATTGTAGCTTCCAAAAGCCATTGTCGAACTCTGACCTAGTCAGTTTCGTGTCCTAAGATAAGAGATCATATAATCCTTCGTTCTACAAGATATCATTTGAACATGAGACATGGAACATAATCAATCTCTTTGTCCAGTATTTTGTTTCCCGATTTCTGATTTGTAATGACATAGAACTACTAAATGAACACATCAATTTAGTCCTGGTCGGGCCCGACACTATATGTCAACTTCAAATCACCGAGGGGCCCAAGGATATCGCTTTTCCCGTTAGGACAAAAGGAACGAATAAACTTTGACCTATATGCTTGCACCATTTACTCATCAAATCATGCACAACAATGCGTTTTATAACATCAAGTTACTGATGCGTTTACACATTATCAACGCACAACTGACTTGTAAACCACAACTCATATATCTCCATTTAAAGATTATAAGATATTATCGTCTCAGAATTACTCGTGATAAATTCCATGAAGTAATTCTCTGAGCGTGGGTTAATCCAATACTTAAATCTCTATTTCAAAGTACTCACGAACATTGCAGCAATACCATTGCTATGTCTAAAACTCTTTAGACAATCCACAACTCCATTCATGACAGTCTTTATTCACTACTTACTTTCAAAAGTATGATCGACTGTGGAATTCGAATAATCAAATTATTCGGGAAGTAAAACATGCAAAAATGAAACACAATAATAAACAATTGACAAAAGGTAGTAAATAAACTCATAAATAATTCTCTATTATTTAATCACCAAAAGTCAATCACATTTACTTTGTTATAAGTTTCAAACTAACTATCTAACTGCTAAAACCAACATCATCTCTCAGACCAATGCTCCTAGCATGCTGATTGTGTTTAACCCTACTCAGACCCTTTGTGAGTGGATCTGCAGGATTATCTTCAGATGAAACCTTCCTCACTACAACGTGACCTTCTTCTATCTTGCGTCTGATAAAATGGTATTTTCTGTCAATATGTCTAGATCTGCCATGATCTCTTGGTTCTTTTGTTAATGCAACCGCTCCTTCATTATCACAGAAAATATCCATTGGCTCCTTGATGGTTGGCATAACTCCAAGATCTTCGATGAAGTTTTTCAACCAAATTGCCTCCTTTGATGCTTCGCTTACCGCTATGTACTCTGATTCACAAGTAGAATCAGCCACTGTGTCTTGCTTGGAACTTTTCCAAGTAATTGCTCCTCCGTTTAAGGTAAAGACCCAGCCAGATTGGGAACGGAAGTTGTCTCTATCTGTTTGAAAGCTGGCGTCACTATACCCAGTTACTCTCAATGTATCACAGCCACCAAGTATTAGGACCCAGTCCTTAGTCCTTCGCAGATACTTGAGAATATTCTTAACCGCTACCCAATGAGCTTTACCAGGATTTCCCTGATAACGACTGACCATGCTCAAAGCAAAGGACACATCAGGACGAGTACATGTCATAGCATACATGATAGAACCAACAGCAGAAGCATATGGAATTCTACTCATTTCTGCTATCTCTTCATCTGTACTCGGACTTTGAGTCTTACTCATTTTGGTATTACTCTGGATGGGCAGTTCTCCTTTCTTGGAATTCTCCATACAGAAACGTTTCAGTACTTTATCCAAGTAGGTACTCTGATTAAGTCCAATTAGTCTTTTACTCCTGTCCCTTAAAATTCTTATTCCTAGAATGTAGGCAGCCTCTCCTAGATCCTTCATAGCGAAACACTTTCCAAGCCAAGACTTAACATCTTGCAAGGTTGGAATGTCATTTCCTATAAGAAGTATGTCATCAACATACAATACCAGGAAGGTGACTATGCTCCCACTAGCATTGACATATACACACGACTCATCCTCACTTCTAGAGAAACCAAACTCTTTGACTTTCTCATCGAAGCAAAGATTCCATCTGCGAGACGCTTGTTTTAATCCATAGATGGATTTCTCAAGCTTGCATACTCCATTGGGAAACTTTGCATCCACAAAACCTTCTGGCTGACTCATGTATACATCCTCAGCCAACTTTCCGTTTAGGAAGGTAGTTTTGACATCCATCTGCCAAATTTCATAGTCATAAAATGCAGCTATGGCTAGCATTATCCTAATAGATTTTATCTTAGCCACTGGTGAGAAGGTCTCATCATAGTCAATCCTTGGGGTTTGAGTAAAGCCTTTCGCCACCAGTCGTGCTTTGAATGTGCTTACATTACCATCCATGTCGATCTTCTTCTTGAAGATCCATTTACAACCAACTGTCTTCCGACCAGGTTGTTGATCAACCAAGTTCCAAACTTGGTTGTCATACATAGACTTGATCTCGCTGTCCATTGCCTCTTTCCATTTGGCTGCCTCAGGGCCTGCCATGGCTTCCTTGTAGTTCATCGGCTCATCCAAATTTACCAGTGTATTGTCACTGATAAACGTGTCTCCATTTGCAGTTATATGGCAACCATAGAACTCAGTTGGCTTGCCAACTCTACTAGAACGCCTAAGAGGTAATGAAGTGTCAATGGGTTCAACTGGAATCTCTTCCTCTGGTTGAACCATAGTGGTTTCAAAGGTTCCTTCGTCTGCTGGCTCTTGAATTTCTTCAAGGTCAACGGCGCTCCCACTGTCCTCTTTGCATATGAGCTCTCTCTCTCGAAAGACTCCTCTCCGTGCTACAAAGACCACGTTCTCACTAGGTCTGTAGAACAAATATCCAAATGACTTCTTCTGTGGATAGCCGATGAAAACACATCGCTCACTACGAGGTTCAAGCTTGTCGTGAATTTCTCGTCTAACGAAAACTTCACAACCCCAAACCTTAATATGTGCTAACGAGGGAACCTTTCCTGTCCACATTTCGTGAGGTGTTTTGGCAACCTTCTTTGTTGGAACAAGATTAAGAATGTGGGCGGCAGTTTCTAAGGCATACCCCAGAATGATATTGGAAGTGAAGCTCGACTCATCATGGAACGCACCATGTCTAACAAGGTTCGATTGCGTCTCTCAGCCACACCATTAAGTTGTGGTGTCCTAGGAGGTGTCAATTGTGAAACTATTCCACATTCCTTGAGATAGTCATGGAACTCGATACTAAGATACTCTCCGCCTCTATCTGATCGGAGCATCTTTATCTTCCTGCCTAATTGATTCTCAACTTCTTGTTTAAACTCTTTGAACTTTTCAAAGGTTTCAGACTTATGCTTTATTAAGTAGATATAACCATATCTGCTATAATCATCAGTAAAAGTCACATAGAATCGATTAGCATCCCTTGTGGCTGATCTGAAGGGTCCACACACGTCTGTGTGTATGAGATCCAACAAACCTTCACCTCTTTCACAAAATCCAGTGAAAGGTGATTTTGTCATCTTACCCAAAAGACAAGATTCGCATGTATCATCTGACCTTAGGTCAAATGATTCCAACACCCCATCCTTTTGGAGTTGAGCCATGCGTTTTTTGTTAATGTGTCCAAGACGGCAATGCCACAAGCACGCTTTGTCTACACCATTAGACGAATCAATTTGAAATACACTATTACCTAAGTTGTCTACACACATCACAGTTTCATACACACCATCACAAGGTAAAGCTTCAAAATAAAAAATGCCATTTTTATAAGCAGAAATAGAACCATTCTCATCATTAAAAGAATATCTAAAACCTTGTTTGAACAATGCATGAAAAGAGATAATGTTTTTCTGACGAGTAGCAACAATTCAATAAATCTAAATTAACACCATTATTAAGCACTAGACTATAAACTCCAATCTTGGTGACAGGTGAAGATCGCCTATTCCCCATGATCAAGTTCATTCTACCATGCTCCACATCCTCACTTTTTCTTAGTCCCTGCAATACAGAGCAAATGTGAAACCCACATCCTGTATCAAGGACCCAAGAATCAGAAGATGTTGCGTTAATAGACGAAATAGTGTATATACCTGCAGTAGATGGTTTTACTTTCCCATCTTTTAAATCTTGCAGATACTTTGGGCAGCTTCGTTTCCAATGTCCTTTGTCGTTGCAATAGAAGCAAGTGGCCTCTTTAGGATCAGAGACAGGGGTAATATCAGAACTGGTTTTTACATGAGACTTTCCCTTCCAGTTTTGCTTAGGAGGACCTTTCCTCTTTTTCCCCTTTCCTTGCCCAATGGCCAGAACGGTAGTATTAACAGGAGTGGGGGGATCACTCTTTCCCTTCATCCCAGTTTCAGCTGTTCTCAGGAGGTTGTGCAATTGAGCCAATGTGGTCTCATTGTTGTTCAAATGATAGGTCAAGATGAACTGATCATAACAACTTGGCAATGAGTTCAAGACTATGTCAATAGCCAACTCATCATCAATATGCACATTTAGCCTCACAAGGCGTTCCACGTATCGTTGCATCCTTTGCACGTGGCCGCTGACAGACTCTCCGTCCTTCATCTTGCTTGATATGAGGGACTTTACTATCTCGTACTTTTCTTGACGAGCTCGCTTATGGTACTTTTCCATAAGGTCTTTGTTCATCTCGTACGGCCAGTAATCCTCATAGAATTTTTGCAGTTCAGGAGTCATGGTAGCAACCATGATGCAAGCAACTTTTGTTGCATCCGTGTAGTGCTTCTTATAAGCAGCTAATTCTTCAGGAGTGGCCTTCTCTTCGTCAATTTCAACAAGTTCTTTGTCAAGGACATACTCCTTGTCCTCGAAACGAAGAGCCATTTTGATGTTGCGCATCCAGTCATTATAGTTGGTGCCATCTAATGTCACCTTTGAGCAGATGTTCAACAAAGAAAAGTTGTGATTGGAGGAGGAGGAACCAGAAGCATCGTTAGGGGCAGACATTTCTAAAAGAAAGGTAGTTTGAGTTAGAAAGAAAAAATAACCCTTAATATAACAACTCAAAATTGAAATATCGAGGCTAGGATCCAACTATGAAATTCACAACTTAGAAAAGGGATGCCGTAATCTAATTGCAAATTTCATACAGGTATGTCTTTTGAGACTCATTGAAACTATTCAATGGCATGTTTAATCTCAGATTATGCTCTTACATTTGTGACTGGGATACCGAGGATCACAAACAAGATGTGAATAACCATGCAAATGTGCTTGGTAACCTTCATGTCATTTATCATCTCAATTGATGTGCTGGTAAATCACACACACTCCATCAACAATAACAATTTATAAGATACCCATTACTGCTCTTTATTAGCCCTATTAGTGTGCTGGTTAACCACACACGCACCACTAATGACTTATAAGGTGTAATGTGCAATTTCATGGGTTAGCATACAATTTCACATTTTTTCTTAAAGAACTAAGATTGGGATTTAAATAAAATTTAGTTACCTTTTATTATCATTATACTTTTAATGAGAATCAATATATATATAGTCCTATCAAACCCGTTCAGTTAATGACCCTCCACTAATCAAGGAAGTGGTGGGTGAGAGTGGACACCCATACATCTACCATTATATAGGCAGTTACCTTATCAATTCAACAATTATAGCAAATTCAATTGAAAACAAACCAAGCTCTGATACCACTGATGGGTTTTAGGTATTACAAACAAACTTAGACTTTTAAGGGAGCATGCAACCTAAAACATGATCTATATTTTCACAATTGAACGTATAATTTTGAACATAAAAGAATCCTAATATCTCAGTAATTAATTAAAATTACTACAGAAGAAAAATATAATTACATACCTTTTAGTTGTTATAATAAACAACTAAAATTATCCCTTCAGATCTCTTGGAAACAAGCACCACAAACGTCGTGCCTCTTTTAGTTGTTATAGTAAACAACTAAAATTATCCCTTCAGATCTCTTGGAAGCAAGCACCACAAACGTCGTGCCTCTTTTAGTTGTTATAGTAAACAACTAAAATTATCCCTTCAGATCTCTTGGAAGCAAGCACCACAAATGTCGTGCCTCTGATGGAATCACACCCAACGATTCAAAAATTTAACTAAGTATGGATGAACTATCAAAGAGTTCTTCCAAGAGGAGAAAGAAGGAGGCTAATACTCAAGCCAAGAGGTAGTGAATTAGAATGAATCCCTAAGGCCCTATTTATAGCCTTGGATAACCTCCAGTTTTCTTATCCCACCAATGTGGGACTAATTTCCCAAAGGAAATTTTGTTCTCCTTTTAGTTATACTTATTTTTGAATCTCGAGGGCAACCCAAAAGACTATGCTGTTATCAATTATAGTTATGACTTAGACACCTAATCCAACAAATACATCATACAAAATATTATTTAAAGCCATTCCCAACTCTTCCACACAAGCCACTTGCAACATTCATGTCCCTAGATCCTTGCTAATATGGGAGAATTACAATGCATACTACTTCTGCATGACAAATGAAGATTAAAGAATCAAATTGTTTTTGGTTGAAACAATGATCTTATGTCAAATCAAAACCAGCAGGATTGAACACAAGATGCAAACAAGAATAGTTACAACACAACTGATTTCTAAAGTTTTGCAATGTTAGATCATCAAATGCGCACAGAAAGATTTCACGTCGAAAGACCATAGAGGGCCAAGCTGATATTGTCAATGAGATTCTGAATCAACCTTAACTCCAATATAAAATATCAGACATCCACATGAACTGACCATGATGTTTAGATTTGTTTTCCTAACAAATGGTCCACAAAACGAATGTCCCGACGAATATAAATTATTTTATTGTTTTTCTGTTACTGAAACAACCACAAACTGTTGTTTAGGTTACTGAAGGAACTGCACATTACAGTAACTGTCTCATGATTGGCATCAAGAGTGGAACAAGGGTAACAATCTGTTCGTACAACATGCTCATCTATAAATAGTACACAATTCATGATCATGCACTTTGTCAAGTAACTAATGCTCAAGTGTCATGGTATTCAAAGCAAATGAAGAGCAATTTTCCTAGTACTTCGCGTCCAAACCAAACATAACTGTGGAATAATTTCTATTGAAATGAGGGTAAATTACAGAAAAACCTCTTGTACTATTGACTATGTGGCACTGATACCTGCTGAACTAAGTTATTAGCAAGTACCCTCTGAGTTAGTAATGTTTATTTTTTTCCCTCTATTTTAACTTTCTCTTTTCTGTCTTTCTCCTCATCTTCTCCCCTCTTCCACTCCTCCCTCACATTTTTTTTTTTCAAAACTTATCTCTTAAATTAAACATAGATCATCTTTTTTTCTCATTCTCCTCTCCTCTCTACCAGTATACTATGTCCCCTCCTCATCTTCCTCTTCTCTTTTTCACTCCTCCCTCACATTTCCTTTCAAACCTCATCCTTTAAATAAAATCATTTCATCCAAATCAAACTCTCTCCCCCCTTCAAAATAAAGACCAAAACCCAAATCTATTTTTTGAAATCGAAACCCAAACCAAAATTTTAATCTCTCTTCATACCTTGATCTTTTTCTCTCCAAAATCCAAACCCATGTCCAAATTCAAATCCAAAATTTTCTCCAAGTTATTACTGTTGCAACTTGATGTGGTTACCACTACTTATTTCTACCAGTTGCAGGGAGAGAGAGAGAGAGAAAGGGAAGAATAGATTAGGGGTGAGCAGAGTTCGGTTATAACCGAAATAACCGACCAAAAACCGAAACCCGAACCCGAACCGAACCGAACCGCTCTAATTCGGTCGGGTTTCGGTTTTGTGTTCCAAAACCCGAATAGACCGAACCGAACCGAATTTCTCACCCTATATATTAATCTACTCAAATTCAATTTAGTGAATCATATAGTTCATAATAAAAACTGGTGGAAGCTTATCTCATTAGTTTTAGAAATACCATCTTTTTTATGTTGAATATGTGAAAGCAATATTAAGTATACCATCACAATTGAGAATAATATTTATATTAATATAGTTCTTTTTTTCATTCTTATCATTAAAAGTTAGTAATAATTATATGAGTTTTGATATAAGAGCTCAAATACGGTGTAAAAGTTTTAGAATATGAAATTTTCAATTCACATTAAGCTTAGAATCTTTTTCTTATTTCTAATTTGGGTAATAGATATTTGAGATTATAATATTAAAGGATGATAATATAATGGTGATTAAAAAATGTAAGAAATGATGACAATATATTGACCTAACCGAAAAAACCGAAAACCGAACCGAACTGAGTTGATTCGGTTCGGTTCGGTTACTAAGTCTAATCGGTTCGGTTCGGTTTTGCAAAAATTAGCAAAAACCGAACCGAACCGACCGATGCTCACCCCTAGAATAGATGCAAAGATTGCGTGAAAGAGAGAAGGTTTGGGAGGGAGAGATGTACAAAGAAAGTAGCGAGAAATTAGGAGAGAAAAGGCTAAAATTGAAAATATAAAATAAGTCTTGACCTCAACCATTAAGTTAGTGAGGTTTCTACTAATAAAATAATTTAAGAGTTATTAGTTCTATATAATTAATGGTACATGAGGTCTTTCTGTAATTTACCCTTGTAATATAGAAAAACTGATGTATAAAGCAAAGGTTCAAAATTGGGACTTGAACAACAAATAGATTCTGTGTTAGAAGAGCAAGCATGTTTTACATGTGGTGAGGGCCATCAGCTACCAAGTAATAAAAAATTGTAGGCAACTGAGAGAAATATGACAGTGAATGTAAACACATTTAAAGGGTCGTGGTAATAGGTGAGCAATTGAGCCTATGGAGGCAATGGCGGTAGTGACAATGGCGCTGGTGGTTGATGGTAGCATTGGTGGCGGTGGTGGTCGGCAATAGTGGTGGCGGTGACAATGATGACAATAGTAATTATCATCATGGTGGCGGCAATAGCAATAACATTATAAGTGATTGTGATAGTGAGTTGATGGCAGTGGCGGCAATAGCAATAACATTATAAGTGATTGTGATAGTGAGTTGATGGCAGTGGCGACGGTAACATTGATCGCCATAGCGACAGAAGACAAGGAAGAGAATAAAGATGAGAGAAACAAATCGGGTAAAATCGGGTATTTTTGAAAGAAAAAAAATTATGGATTCCCATCAGATGACATTATAGAACACCCACATATTATGATGGAAGTTATATTCTCACGAAATAAGAGAATTTGATGCATATGGAAATCCAATATTTCCAAAAATTTTGAAATAAACTTAAATCAAACATTTACCGTGGGCAAGTCATTAATAAACTCATACAAAAACTCTAAAAAAATATGGAAATTCCAAAATGAAAATTTGCATTGAATGCAAAACCGTGTTACCAGGAATTAGGCCATTGCTCCCCCTCCTCCCCCCCCACCCACCCCCCCCCCCACACACACACACAAAAAAAACACCCAAAAAAAAAAAAAAAAAATTCGAACCTTGTTTCTTCTAAATAAAAAGAGAAAATGTAAAAGGAAATGAAGATAAGAGAAAATCATCTAATGCGATAAAAGATGCATCCAGAATACATCCATTTAACCTCGACAAGGCATTAAATTTCTCAGGGGCTCAAGGAGCAATTCTTGATATTCTTTACTAATACCATACTTACAATTGATAAAACATGTCCTTGATGCAAGCATGTAAGGAAACAATGAAATTTGTCCATGATGCACATCAGCATATTGTTCAATTTTGAAACTTCACTAATTATTGAATAAACATATGGATACTATGATGACACATATAAACATGGACCAGGGTCCAGAACCCAAAAAAAAAAAAAAAAAAAAAAAACACTAACGGCGACAATAAAACAAGTGCTCGCTACATATTATACAGGCAACTTTTATTTCTTCTTTTTCTTGGAATAGAGAAATACACTTTTCTATTAAACATAGTTGTGTTGAAAAAACTTTACTACAAAGGCTTGTTTTGCTGTCTGGACTAATGCACACAGGCATTGAAATATACTGGCATACCTCCTTGCTTGCAGTGATGTCACACGCATTCTTTTACTGGTAGCAAATTCCAGTTCCAGAAGCTTACATGTAAAATCAAAGGAAGAGTGCAAAGAATGACAAAGTACATTAGAGATAGACATTAAGATTGATGTAGTAAGATGAGAAATTGATATAATACAAACAAATGGACATACCTGCAAACAACTTTCTGCATCAAGTTGTTTAACAATTTTTTAGCTCAGAAACCAAAATTGTTTGGAAATCCTTTAGAGTGCTTGCTGGACTGAAAGCGGATAACCTTTGGGATACATTGTACATTGTAGGACGATTTCTTGGATTTGTATCCAAACATTGGAATGCTAAAGCAACTGTCTCCACTAGATTTGTGGCAATTTAGCAGATGGAAGTGGTATACGGTCATCTAGAACATCTTTTAGTAACAAGCATTGCCTTGTCGATGATGATAAAGAAGAAAGAAGATCGCCTGGGTGTATTCCCAAAACCACCTCAAGCGTGATTATTCCAAAGCTGTATACATCGCATTTCTCTGTCACCCTCATTGTATAGGCGAGCTCTACAAGAAAAGGGAGAAGCAAAAATTTGAAGAATCAAATCTTTGTTATTTATCGTGTATGCCAAATTGTCAAACTGATTTTCAAGTTAATCATGTTGATCAAATTAAGTTGCAAGGTATAGAGTATGCCTACAGCAATATTCTAAGAATATACATATCTAAAGTATTTGACAAAAGAAAGTAGCTTACACATTTTGTTAGTCTTCAAAGTAAATTCTCTGAAGACACTTCTATTGCACACTTGTTTATTGAGAAAGAACAATATCTAGTAGGTTTTAGATTCTTCTATTGATATCCCATAAAGATATTCCATTATATATTTACAAATTGAAGAAAATTATAAAATGTTTGATTCAGTTGATATATAAGGACTATACACCTTGAAAAGATCAAACTAAAGATAATATAAAGAAGTGCAACTTAATATACGCATCACAACACCATGGGTGTTTTATATGGAGGGAAATTTAAAGGCGCAAGTTGAACCAATATGAGATAAGGAACCACTGCAGTTAGTTAGTGTTTATGTATTTAGTAAAGGGATGACATTTAGTATAAATTTTATCAGATGGTAAGGAAAGGACTATTGTAGCTAAAAACCTCATAGAAAGCAACAAAAAGTTGTGTAATTATACGACTGATTATACAAGTGCAAAGCAAATTTTTGTTCTTTAGAGAAGAAATGATGTAACAATATAAATAAAAGAAGAATTTCCATAGTTAAATAAAACATTTTTTTGTTATCCATTGTAATTTCAAAGTTTCTAGAAGCGATTAAAGATGAAGGCATCACTTTGGACTAAAAGATATGAAGTAATAACATTTTTTTTAGGGAAAAAAGATAGAGAGTAAAACTATTTCTCATAAATAAATAAAGAAAAGGAAATAATAACCAACCTGGTGCAATATACCCGTGTGTGCCTGCAACTTTAGTCCAATTGGATGAATCAGGCCTCAACAATCTTGCTATGCCAAAGTCTGAGACACATGCCCTTAACTCGGAATCAAGTAAAATGTTGTTGCTCGTTACGTCTCGATGAACAATAGGCCGAGAGCAATCATGATGCATGTAAGATATAGCATTGGCGACATCTTTTATAATACTTAGCCTTTTTATCCAATCTAACTGTTTGGAAGCTTCAACATCTTTTAAAATATTTGCCAAACTTCCTCTCTCCATGTACTCATATACAAGAAACTTGTACAAAGGGGAGGAACAAAATCCATATAGTTTGACGATGTTTCGATGTCGAATTTGGGTTAGAACTTGGATCTCATTTCTGAATTCTTCATCATCAAGGAATGTTTCATCTTCAATAGAATGAATTTTTTTAACTGCAATCACTTCAAATGTTGCAGTGACACCTTATACACACTTCCACATGCTCCCCTGCCAATGCAATATTTGTCATCAAAATTCTCTGTTGCCATAATAATGTCTTCATATAAGATATGTCCATCAAAATTCCATATGGAAAATGCACTCTTATGAATCTTTTCAGTCACACCATGTTTAATATTTCTCTCCCTGTTCTGATGCATTTTGCAAAGTCCAATAAATATGAATAGAAACATCAAAATGCCTATAATAATTGAAATAGTGACAATTATTATGACTTTAGGACCTTTTCTCTTTTCATTTTTTTCCATAGAAGATGAGTTGCAGGGAGGTATTCCATGAATATGACCACAAAGAGCCTTATTGTGAGCAAGTGATTGTGCTGAAGCAATTTCAAAGAATCTAGTATCAGGAACAAGACCCTCCAATTCATTATATGATAAATCTATAGATGTTAAGCTGATCAAGCCCGGAAATGAAGACGGGATGGAACCCGACAACTTATTATGGGAAAGATTCAGGCTCTCCAAATTTCTCAAGTTTCCTAATTGTCCTGGTATTTCTCCTGTGAACAAATTGTAACTCAGATCTAGTAAAATTTGCAATTGAACTAGGTTCCCAATTTGAAACGGAATGGTTTCATTCAAAAAGTTCTTTCTCAACTTCAAAGCAATTAGTTGAGAACAGTCTCCCAACTGTGCTGGCACCGGCCCGACAAGATTGTTATTTGATAGATCGAGAATCTGCAGGTTTTGCAATTTTCCAATTTGGGATGGAATTTTTCCTGAAAGTTTGTTGGCTCCCAAACTTAAATTGAATAACAAAGATAGATCACCTAGTTCCTTTGGTATTTCTCCTTCTATCTGATTCGAGGAGAGGTCAAGTTTTCTAAGCATAGATAACTGGCCAAATTCAGGAGGAATCTGTCCGCTGATAAAGTTATTAGGTATGCGAAATTCTGTAAGATTTTGACATTTTGCCCAATTTGATGAGAGCTTGCCATGGAATCTATTGTTGCTCAGATAAATAAAAACAAGATTTGGATACACCCCAAATCCCTGGAAGATGTCCCCAGTGAGTTGGTTTGAGTTGAAGCTGACTTGGCGCAAGCTACTACAGTTTCTTAAACTCGCAGGGATTGGACCTGTGAACTGGTTCTTAGACACAAAAAGAAATTGCAATGCCCCTCCATTGCATATTTCAGCTGGTAAGTAGCCAGAAAAGTAATTTTCAGCCAGTGATAGAGACACCAAATTGGTAATATTTGACATTTCCCGTGGCAACGGACCAGAAAGTAGATTATCAAAGGCTGATAGCATTGTGAGGCTCCTTAAATTACCAATGGATGGAGGAACTAGACCAGTCATTTGATTTTCGAAAAGGAGCAACCTGTCAAGCACGGTCAAGTTTCCTAAAGTGGGAGGGATGGACCCTGTGAGATTGTTTATGCAGAGTTCCAAATCGAAAAGACTATTAGCATGTCCCAGCTCTTGAGGAATTGGACCAGACAGCTGATTGGCACATAGATACAAATACCGTATATGGCTCAGATTACCAAAGGATGTAGGGATTGGTCCACTGAGAGCGTTTTGGCTCAAGTCTAGCTGGATCAAATATCTAATGTTTCCTAGTTCACTAGGAACAGATCCTGAAATTTGGTTTCCAAGAAGGGACAACACGTTAAGCCGGGGCATGTTTCTGAAAATGAGAGGAATGGTCCCTGTAATTTGGTTATTGCCTAAATCTATGGAAGTTATATTTTTGAGCATTGCAAGTTCTGAGGGGATCACCCCAGTGATATTATTATCATGGAGTGAGAATATAGAAAGTTCTTCAAGATTTCCTAGCTCAGAAGGAATTGGACCAGATAGTTGATTTTCATCTAGATACAAAAACTGTAAATTTGTCAAGTTCCCTAAGGATGTAGGGATGGACTCAGTGAGAATATTATAGCTCAGGTCTAGCAGGAACAAATTTTTGAGATTTCCAATTTCATGTGGAATAGGTCCTGAAAGTCGGTTCCTATCTAGGGACAAGGAGTTGAGCCTGGTCATGTTTCCCAAACTTGGAGGAATGGTGCCTGCAAGGCGATTGCCAGCTAAATCCATGGAAGACATGCTTGTAAGCAGCACCAGCTCGTGCGGTATGACACCTGAAATATTATTGTTAGACAGAAGAAAGGTGGAAAGATTTGTGAGAGAGCTGACCTCAACTGGGATGGTACCTGTGAGATGATTGTCACTGAGACTAAGGTTTCTGAGTTTGACGAGGAAGCGGATAGTAGGAGGGATGGTTCCATTCAGCTGGTTGTGCCCGAGGTCAAGCACGGTGAGCGAAGGGAAGGCTGAGAAGTTGAAGGCATCAAGATTTCCAACTATACTCATGTTGTATAGATTGATCTCAGTGATGGCCCTACCTCGACGATTGCAAGTGATTCCAGTCCAATTGCATGGATTTATCTGTGGAATCCAGGAATGGAGGGTTCTTGGGTCTGGAGGGTGGATTTCCAATGAAGGAGAGCATTCTCTTGGTTTCCTAGAAAACGGGAAGCTGTAGCTGACGAAACAAGAAGGAAAATAAATGAGGCTAATATTCTCAGATGCATGGGTACAGCTATCTAGGAGGCTCGACCAACTCTTGGGCTTTTAACTTCTTTTTTTCTTGCCAATTTTGAGGTGGGAACCAAGGCCCTTTTATAAGCCACTCTAAACTTCTATTCTGGCAACTTCCGCGAATCAAAATCGTAAATTCTTTATGTGGAATATAACTAGACTTTTGCGTGTCGTTGAAGTTTATTTCCGGAGATATAACAAATATTCAATATAATACTTAGCGGCAAAGATAATTCCACACCTTTGGCATTCAGAAATATATAACATGATTTAACCATGAATAAAATTATAATGAATCACGACCCCAGATTGGCATCTCAAAATTAACAAGCTTTACAGTAACATAATGAATCAAATTATTTAGCTGAAGTGGTATTATAATTTATTTACTGGTGCCGAGATCAAAAGAGATGGTAGAGATTTGTCAGTGGACAACAATAAATGAATCAGTGGGACAATCCTTTTCTTAATCACGTGCTATCAATAAATGAATCAGTTGGAAAATCTTTTTCTTAATCACGAGACAGCAATAAACGAATCAGTTGGAAAATTCTTTGTGCTTTTCTTCTTCCTCATCGTAGCACTCTTAGCCCGGCTCTTTTATTATGGTAAACTTCTTTGCAGTTTATTCAAATATCTGTGTGCGCGTGTGTGAGACTATACTGTTGCGCGCAGGGCAACAACTAACAAGAAATCTACCAAAGTAGAAATAGATGCAACAGAGAAGTATCACACGATGACAAGAATAAGAAACGAGATAAAAAACAAACACAATATTTAACAAGGTTCAACAATTTGCCTACGTCCTTAGGGTAAGAGAGATAGAGCTTTATTGATTTAACAAGCAATACAAATTTGTACCTTGCAGACAATTCAAGAGGGCTCTGCCTCTTTATTTATAGCCAAAGAGACCCAGAAAATTAGGAAACCCTAATTGGATTCGTCTCCAATTCAGAAACAAAATTCGAATCCTGAAAGGAAAAGACAGATAAGCCTGTCGCCGACCGGTCGGTCGACCGACCCACATACCCGGTCAACTGGTCGGTCGACCGTGTCCAACAGAGAGTCTCATCATGTCACTCGATCGACCGGGCGGCCGACCGTTCTCCTGCTGCGGTCGACCTGCTGCGGTCGACCGAACTATCCTGTGCACGTTTATGCACACCGGTCGATCGGCGGTCGACATGCCCCTGATTTGTGCACACCGGTCGACCGGTTCTGCTGCTGGTTGGATATCAACTCCATCTGTGCTCTTTTTGGTTTCTGGTCTCCTCTGATCTTTTCCATATAATATTTCTCTCCCTACAATTCTTCACCTCGGTGAAAATTTCTCAAACTGAGCCGATCTCATCATAGGATCTGTCGACTCGAAAGTGGCTCCACCAATGTGACTGCCTACGTACCCTACCCAACAGATCAAGCCATTCGTAGTTCATCCAAACGAGCTCCAACAAGCTCAAGCAACATGAAGGATATGGAGCAACTCTTTACAATGTGTAAACTTTACTCCTGACACCACCTTAGTAAGCATATCTGCGGGATTCTCTTTTGTGTGACTCTTAATAACTAAATGTCACCTTCATCAAGAATCTCCCGAATAAAATAGAACCTGACGTCTATGTGCTTCGTCCTTGCATGATACACCTGATTCTTCGCCAAATAGATAGCACTCATGCTATCACAATTGATCTTCAACAGATCATGCTCAATCCCCAAGTTATCGAACAACCCTTGAAGCCATATTGCCTCCTTCATAGCCTCCGTCATGGCCATGTACTCGGTCTTTGTAGTAGACAATACAACGGTAGACTGTAGAATAGAGCGCCAACTCACCGGTGCTTGAAATAGTGTAAACACATACCCCGTTGTAGATAGGCATTTGTCAAGGTTTCCTGCATAATTGGAGTCAACATATCCGATACATTTCTGTTTCCCTGTGGAATCCTTCTCAAATACCAATCCAATATTTATGCTACCCTTAATGTACTGTAGAACCCACTTCACTGCCTCCCAATGACCCTTTTCAGGATTATGCATGTATCTGCTAAGCATTGAGACAGCTTGTGACAAGTCAGGTCTTGTACACACCATTGCATACATCAAATTACCAACTGCGCTGGCATACGGCACGCGAGTCATGTACTCACGTTCTTCAACAGTAGTTGAAAATATAGTTGCTTTTAACTTGAAATGAGGAGCCAGTAGTATACTTACAGATTTCGTATCATCATCTATATTGAACCTCTAAAGTACCTTTTGTAAATACCTCTTTTGTGTCAAGCTCACCTTTGCCCTCTTTCGGTCTCACTCAATCTCCATGCCCAGCACCTTCTTCGCTTCACCAAGATCCTTCATCTCAAACCCAGAAGATAATCCTTGTCAATTTATCAATTATGGATCTGCTTTTTGAAGCGATAAGCATATCATTTACATATAACAGTAGATAGATGTACTCTCCTTTAGGTAGCTTGTTGTAATACACATATGGATCATAATGGCTACGTGTGTACCTTTTTTCTTTGATGAAGCTGTCGAAGTGCTTGTACCACTGTCTAGAAGATTGTTTTAATACATAAAGTGATTTCTTCAGCTTACATATCATGTTCTCTTTACCTGCAATTTTGAACCCCATCAGCTGAGTCATATAGATCTCTTCATCAAGATCGCCATAGAGAAAGACGGTCTTCACATCAAGCTGGTCAAGATCTAACTTGTATTGTGCTACCAGTGCCAGCAAAATTCGAATTGATGAGTGCTTTACAACATGGGAGAATATCTCATTGTAGTCAACTCCTTCTCGTTGTGCGTAGCCTTTTGCCACCAATCTGGCTTTGTAGCGTACAATATCTTCCTTGAGAGATCTCTGTTTCTTTGCATATATCCACTTACAGCCAATTGTCTTTTTCCTTTGGGCAACTCTGTTAGTTCCTAAGAGTCGTTCTTGTATAGAGAACTCATCTCTTCTTTTATGGCATCCTTTCACATCTTTGATTCTGAACTGATTTCAGCTTCCCTATATGTAGACAGGATTGCCTCTTTAACGACTGGAAGAGCATAGGCTACAACCATATCTGTAGTGAGCCAACTTGGTTTACGTGGATTTCTTTTAGGTCTTCCAACTACAATGGATTCATGAACATCACCCATAACCTATTCTTGATCCTCATCATCATCAGCATCCTTCTCGGCTACTTGATCACTACCTTGTGTCACCTTGGGTATGATCTCCAAAGATACTGACCTTTTTAGAGATAGTGGATTAGCATTAGTCACCACTGTTGCGATACCTCTTTGGTCTTTTTAATCTCCACCTGCTGAGAGATTGTAGGCTTCAATATTGAAGCCTTATCAAATGTGACATCTCTGCTGGGAACAAATTTCCTGTCCTTAGGATCTCAGATCTTGTAGCCTTTATTCCTCTCTTGAATCCTACAAACACTCCCTTCTTCGATTTTGGGTCTAACTTATCTTCTTTAGCAAGGTAGTAGGCTGGACAACCAAGTACCCTTAGAGAATCATAGTCCTGAGTAGCTTTCTCAGACTAAACCTCTAGAGGAGTTTTACCTCCTATCGCAGACGAAGGTAACCTGTTGACGAGAAAGCAAGCATATGCCAAAGCCTCAGCCCAAAAATTCTTAGGTAATCCGGCATTGGATAACATACAATGGACCTTCTCTAGAAAAGTCGTTTTTAACCTTTCTGCTACCCGGTTTCTGTTGCGGTGTTTTCCTCACTGTGAAGTGCCTGTCTATGCTCTCATCACGATATAGTTTTAGGAAAGGATCAGATTTATACTCACCTCCATTATCTGAACGGAGAACCTTGATTTTCTTTCCCGTACTTCTCTCCAAATTCTTTTTCCACTCCACAAATAATTCTAAGACTTTTCCTTTGTGCTTTATGGTATATACCCAACATCGCCTAGGATAATCATCAATGAAAGTCACAAAGTAGTGGTCACCTCCAATAGATGCAGTCTTGAAAGGTCTCCAAATGTTGGTGTGAACATAATCCAGATCCCCTTGGTGCAGTGAGTCGATGTGCCAATTTTTACCTTGGTTTTCTTCTCGATGACACAATGTTCACATAAATCCAGTTTGCAGGTTCTGCCATCTTTCAATAATCCTCGCTTTTCAAGAGCTTGCAAAGATTTTTCACCTGTGTGTCCGAGCCTCATATGCCATAACCTGGTTGAGTCATTATCTGAATTAGTAGAGGTCGCCACCTTTCCTCTAACAGTACTACCCTTCAAGTAGTAAAGATTATTCTGACGGACGCCCTTAAGAACCACCATTGAGCCTTTGGTCATCTTGAGAACTCCATCCTTTATTGATACTGCAAGACCCAATATTTTTAAAGTACCAATAGAGATAAAATTTCTCTTAAGTTGATGTACATACCTCATTTCCTTCAATTCTCGTATCATCCTATCGAACATCTTGATCTGGATTATTCCTATACCTTCCATGTTACATGGATGATCATCACCCATAACTAGTGAACATCCATCAAACTTCTCGAAGCTAGAAAACCAATCCCTATTCGGGCACACATGGTAGATAGCTCCAGTATCTAATATCAACTCAGCATCTCCTGAGTAGCCAACGATAGGAGTAGTAACAGAGAAAGAGAATACCGATGAGTCTGAGTCTGATCCACTTGCCTGTGAAGTACTGGCGTGAGTACTGACCACCCGTGCGAGATTTGCATCAGTCTTTGACTCCTCCTTCTTACCTTTGACCTTTAGACAATCAACTTTCTAGTGCCCTAGTTCTTTGCAGAAGGCACACTGATTTTTCTTCAGATCTCTAAAACCTGACCTGGACTTCAATCTCTTACGATCACCTTTGCCCTTTCTATATGAACCTTTGTCTCTTACTGCCAACGCCTCTGCTGATGTACTTATTTTTCATTGATTTTACAAAGGGAAAAACTTACAAAAAAGTGCCGAGGAGCGAAATTACAAGTAATTCTTTGCAGGAAGAAGATTACAGGTAGATCTCCTCTGAGATTTCTAGAGAAGTGTGCCGGTAGGAATCTGATCAGCGCGCGATCACTTTATCCCTTTGACGATGCGCATCGATCAGACAATCGGACTGCTGCCTGATGGGATTCCCTTCTCGCCTGGTTCGGGGAATCGGAGAACAGAAGGTTGGTAGAACCCTCTTGTTACTTCTCAAACTGCCTCCACTTGGGAATTCCTTCTCGCCTGGTTCCAGAGATTCCTTGAGAGAGAGGAAGATCTTAGGGTATTAGCACTTTAATTAGAGAAGTAGTTCTCTGAATTCTTAGAAGTAAGAGAATAGATCTCTTATTGGCTTCTGCTTTCTTGTCCGCCAGTGGTCCTATCTTCGGGGGGGTCTCGGTCCGTCTGTCCTCTTCTCCCCTTTGCCTATGGTGGGCTATTTATAGGGAGAACAGGGGTATAATGGTCCTGAAAATCTGAAAACAGATTGAGTTAATATGTTTTATATCTGAAAAGTAGCCTTGCCGCGAGGCTAGAAACCGCTTTTGCAAAGTAGCGTAGGACGCTAAATGAGGAATATTCTCTTTATCTCTTCAATTAATTAGGAGATATCCTTTTATGAAAGATATCCCTTTAAATGATTGAGAGATCTCCCCAATCTTCTCACCTGATTAGAAGAGTCAAAAGATTATGGCAAGCAATTGCCAAATTTGATCTCAATTAGATTCGACTTATTTAGATTTGATCTCGTCTAGAGATTTGATTGGTCAAAGATGACCATAAAAGATCTGCAGCGGAGCTGCCGCGTTGAGCTCACAGCGGAGCTCAGAGAAACATCTGGCGAAATTAGAAGAAAGCTCTTCAGCGGAGCTGGATAAACTTTGTGGCGAAATTACCAATCAGCCTTTTGCGCGGCTGCGCTAAGCTAACTTTCTGCGGAGTTAGCTGAGCGTTTGCAGGCGAAACTACAAGTCAGCTCGCAGCGAAGTTATGAAGGATCTTCTTGCGATGCTAAGTATTTTAGCTTCTCATGCGAGACTTATCTTGTGGGCTCGTGCGGGAACTAAGTGTTGAGCTAACTTAATATCCCTGGACCTGCCTGGACCTTCTCACGAGCTTTTCTTGGCTTACTGTCTGTTTCACTGGATCAGTAGAGTCCAAGTCGCTGATTTGTCGCGTTAAGATGGGTAACGAACTGGTCGTCAGTTTGTCTGTCACTTGTCTTTTGTAAATGTCAACAAGTTAGACATTGTTTAGGCCAATTAGGAATCTTGTCTTTTTTATAGTGTCAACAAGACCCCCTTCAAAGTTTTCGTAAGTTTGCAATGGAATGGTTCAGACTCCGAAATACTTGAACTGCTTTGATTGATGATATGTGAAATGCGAACGTCGCCATAGTTGTTGAGTTCAGCTTCGCTTTCAATCCTGCTTCAGGATTGGAATATGTTCGCCGAGGAATCGTGTAGATTCGCGATTCTGGGTAGCTTCGCGTTTGGGTAGCTTAGCGTTCGAGCCTCCCAGAGTAGCTTCGTTTCTGGAACGGCGCTCCTTTCCCGAGGCTAACTGCTTTTTGCTGAGTTACAAGAGGAATTATTCCCTTTTCCGAGGTTGGAATAACTTCTCTTGCTTTTAACGAGGGACATTGTTCCCTTTCTCGAGGCAAGGCATTTTAATGTTTTAACTTCGCCCGCGCCTCTAGGCTTGAAGCGGCAGCGGCGTGGTCAGGCCATGAAGCCTATAAATAGGACACTTGAAGTCCTTTTCAGAGAAACAGTCTGCATGATGTCCCCTTGTTGCCCAGGAAAGGAGACTTAGATCTCTGAAATAGTGGGGGCACCCACCCTGGTCACTAACCGGCCAAGAGCTGGTGCGTCTCGGTCATCCAGAGACTTTACCAATGGACTAGTGGCTTTAGGGAGTTTATCTCCCTTGATCTTTCTTAGATTTACCAGCTACTTCAGGGATTGATTTTCCTTGTTCTTCATTCTGTATCTGACTGACTTGCAGAGAAGGGTTTCAGCCTTATTTTTCAGCTTCTCGGCGAAGCTATCATTCTTTCTTGATCAAGAAAAGACTTTTCCATGCAGAGTTTCTGTCTTGATCTATTGAATCTCCTGTTAAATCCGTCACATAGGTAAGAATTGAGACTTAGTCTCTTCGAGGTTGAGCCAGTCTTGCCATATAGGTGGGGTCAAGACTGCGTCCCTCTGGACCAGTCTGGCTTAGCCATGTAGGCGAGGTTAGGACTTGGCTTATGCTGAGCTAATCTATCATCACTGAGCAAGCGACGCTATCCTCTGCTTAACTGAAGCACTACTGGATCGGATATGAATTGCTCCGCTCAAAGAATTTGACTTAGCATTTCATCTTTGCATTTTCTTTTTGCTACGCTAACTTGTTTCTAGTTTGCATTGTAGTGAATTGTGTCCGCCAGTCTTTCGTCTTGATGAAAGAGACTAGAAGCTTGCTTCTTGATTTTCAATTTGAAGCTTTGATCACAAGCAGAAGGAACATACCGGAGCAGCTGATGTGCGTTCTAAAAAAAAAATTGGCAGTTACTTATCCGAGATGATCCACTTCGGGAAGGGGCTGGTAGTCGCTTATCCGAGATGATCCACTCCGGAAAGTGGACGTCACCAGTAAGGTCTTGGATCCTTCCTCTGCCAATTTTATTTAAAGAAGATCCAGCTCCTAATTTCTTACCAATTTTCATCAAAGAAGATCTAACTTCTTGATGACAAAATTTGCCATTAAGCGAAGGATTACGGCCTTGTGCAGGAGGAAGACCTTTCGTGTCCAGTTGAGATGGTTCATCACCTCCGAAGTAGATAGGATGATTTGTCTGCCTTTGGAGCAATGATTCTATTGTATGAAAGATAATCTTGATGTAGTATCAATGTATCTTCCCTTTTGAATCAATAAAAATGTTTATTTTCTACTTATTTGCTTTGTTTCCCTCCTTTTTGATTCGAGAACATCTGGAGTGCACTAGCTTTAGGTAAGTGTTTTCCTTAGGAGGAAATAGAAGCTCTCAGCGGAGCTAAACTTCCAGCGAAGTTAGAGACAGACTCCCAACTAAGTTAGGAACAAGTCTCTGGCGAAGTTAACACGGAATTTTCGCGAAGTTAGAGATGTGCTTTTAGCGGAGCTAAGGCACGTTTCTCAGTAAAGTTACTCAAGCATCGCGCGAAGTCAACGCTGAACTCACGGCGGAGTTAGCCCTTAGTGGGGCTGAAGCAACGCTTCTCGGGAAGGCGTTTAGGTGTCCTTTCAAATTAATTTAAAACGACCGCCTGCGCTTCTTTTGAGGAGGCAAAGTTTAGGCAATCTTAAGTTTATAAAAGCCCGATTGGGCTGAAAGAGAAAGAATTACTTCTCTTTGAATTTTCAGAGAAACAAATCTCTTTTTCCTCCTTCTTCTTCGTTTGATATTTTGAGAACTTTTCAGTTCTTCCATAGCCCCCAAAAGACGAGCAGGTAAAGAGGCAGCGACCTCTGCGATGGAGGGGCCTCCTCCTCCAGTCATTGAGCGCCCTATTGCGGGTAGGGATTTTCCCTTTTAATCAGAGATTTTCATCTCTTTTCAAAGCCAATTTCTGGCTATCTCGTGATGAATCTAGAATGATTCATTGTGATCCAGTGATCTCAGGGAGTTCAACTCCCTTAATTTTCATTGCTGACTTCTTAGGGGATTTAATTCTCCTTAATTTCTCAACTGAAAATTTAGGAACCGAATGGTTTCTTCTCCAAGCTTCTGTGCGAAGCTAACCCTTAGGCGGTTCACATCCTGTCAAATAGCAGGATGCGAAGCTAGCCTTAGAAGCGTAGCTGGAAACGGATTTTAAAGCCCTTAATATGATTTTAGGCAGCAGTGCCCTTCTGGCGAAGTTAGCCCTTGAGGGCTTCTTCGCATTCTGTTCGGCAATAGGCTGCCAGGCGAAGCTTTCAGAGCGAAGGTAACACTTGGATATTTTCTGTATTTTGCCCTCGTATAGAGTGTGGAGCTAAGCGGCAGCTGCGAAGCTGAGCCTCGGGGCGAAGCTAATGCTAGGCTAGCTTCAGAGAGCGGAGCTATGCCTTAGCAAAAATTATATTCTTACTTTAGCTTTCTTTAGCAAATGAACTAATATGATTTCTTCTTACTTTTGCAGTGCACTATACTCCGGGTCCTCTGAACAGTCTCTTTGGATCAGCCAGGGGGCTGGATGGCAAGAGACCTGAGAGCCGAGGCTGCAGGAGAACAGGAAGATTACTATGATTCCCTGTTCACTCATAAAGAAGGTGACGAGACTGCCTACATCGTCGCCTCAGAAGACGCTGGAGGTGATGCGGCCGACGTCGGTCCTTCAGGTGTTGGGACCTCAAAAGGAAGTCTCGTGGCCTCTAACTCTTTAGGATGGACCACAGAGGGTTCGGCGAGTGAAGGTGGGCCGGCCTTCCGTGTTGACTCTGCCAAAGATTTTCCTACGGAGCCTGAGGGGACTGATACCGCCGTCGAGGAAGTTCGGAGAGAAACTGCGGCCAAGGCGATTGAGGCGATATCGTCTTTTGATAATATTTTAACCTTTTGTGAATAATTCTCTCATGATATTCATTATACCTTGCTTAAACAGAGTCTTGTTACAGGTGTTCCACCCTTGGGTGCATCGACTTCAAGGGAGCCAGCCAATCTTCCTGAGGGAGTCAGGGGCGAAGCAAGTACTTCGACCGCGGCGGATGCTGCTGAGTTGGATGCCTTGTATCACGACCTGCCCACTTATCAACCTGAAACGGCCGGCGGAAAAGAGGCTGAAGGAACAGTGGTTAAGGAACCAATCTCATTTCCAACCACATCGGTAAGTGAAATGCCAGTGGTTTCGCCAGCGTTTCCTATCCTGCCAATTGCGAAGCTGAAGGTGATTGCCAGTCCTACTTCTCCAACACTGATTGTTTAGCCAGCTCTCCCTGAAGTAGTTACCAGTCCTATATCGATTGTGGCCAGTGTACTGGTCTCAATGAGGACTCCTCCGAGATCACCGACGACTCCTCATATTTCTCCAGCTCATGCTCCTGCCATTCCTTCCACAGTTATGTCAGTGAAATCGATGGAAGCTTTGTCTTCAGAGGCTGCTCGTTCACTGGGAGTAGTTGAGGCCGAAAATGAATTCGTGGCTAAGTTAGTCGACAACTTTTATAAGGGCTTAAAGCGATCCATTGCTTTGGTCTTGAAGGGCTCGACTACCTCATTCTCTGCTTTAAAGGTGGTCCTCTCCCGAAACATTGACAGTATCCGAGACTTTGGAGGGGACGACCAGGCCGCCACATTGGAGCTTCTGGTGTACAGGCTTGAAAGGGATGTGGATGAATGGCGCCGTCTTAGCCATTCAGATCTGGAGTCTTCAGTTAATGAATAGCTTGCGCATCTTGCTGCTCAAATGCATGAAGCCCATCTCGCCGCTTAAGAAGCAGCTAAGGCAATTTCTTCCGACTTGAAATCCTTGTAGATGAGGAGAGTAGAACTTGGAGACGCCATAGATGCTTCTAACATCGCTTTTCTTGACCCTGAGGATAAGATTGAAAAGGCCAAGGAAATGATCAGGAAGGCTAATCTTCTTTTGTTCAAGGCTGAATCGGTGCGTCTTGAAGAGATTGCTCGGTTAGAGCAGCTTAAGGCTCAGAATGATGAAGTCCTGCAGCAGGAACTAGCACAGAGTGCAACTTTGGTTGAAATTGAGGCTCGCTTATCCCAAACAGCGAGCTTTAACGAGGCCGAGTTGAGGTTGCAGGCACTTCTCAGAGCTGTTAAGGAGAGGAAGAATAGGCTAGCTACTCTTGAAGAACGGATCAAGTCCTACGAAGCGCCCTCGTAGCTTGTAACCCGAGCATCCATGTATCCCTCTTTTGAAATCAATAAAAAGTAATTTTATTTGATTCCTCTGTTTTATTTCCAACTTGTTGTATTTTTCTGAATTTTCATTCCTTATTTTCAAGTTGTTACAATCCTCAAAAGGAAGCGGAATAATGGTATAACTAATCTAATCAGCGGCGATAAACTGATAGTGTTAGTCACACATTAAAATAAATAGTCCTTACTGGACTAAAAGATAAGACTTGGCTATCTGTCGGTTCAGAGGTCGCAGGGACGTAACCGATTGCGAAGCCACCAAACTCAAAATTTTGTCATTCAGAGGTGACGAACTGGACATGATGACAAAGAAATAGTCCCTACTGGACTGAAAGATGAGACTTGACTATCTGTCGGTTCAGAGGTCGCAGGGACGTAACCGATTGAGAAGCCACCAAGCTCAAAATTTTATCATTCAGAGGTGACGAACTGGACAGGATGACAAGGAAATAGTCCCTACAGGACTGAAAGATGAGACTTGGCTATCTGTCGGTTCAGAGGTCGCAGGGACGTAACCGATTGAGAAGCCACCAAGCTCAAAATTTTGTCATTCAGAGGTGACGAACTGGACATGATGACAAAGAAATAGTCCCTACTGGACTGAAAGATGAGACTTGGCTATCTGTTGGTTCAGAGGTAACATGGACATAACCGATTGAGAAGCCACCAAGCTCAAAATTTTATCATTCAGAGGTGATGAACTGGACATGATGACAAAGAAATAGTCCCTACCGGACTGAAAGATGAGACTTGGCTATCTGTCGGTTCAGAGGTCACAGGGACGTAACCAATTGAGAAGCCTCCAAGCTCAAAACTTTGTCATTCAGAGGTGACGAACTGGACATGATGACAAAGAAATAGTTCCTACTGGACTGAAAGATGAGACTTGGTTATCTGTCGGTTCAGAGGTCGCAGGGACGTAACCGATTGAGAAGCCACCAAGCTCAAAATTTTGTCATTCAGAGGTGACGAACTGGACATGATGATAAAGAAATAGTCCCTACTGGACTGAAAGATGAGACTTGGCTATCTGTCGGTTCAGAGGTCGCAGGGACGTAACCGATTGAGAAGCCACCAAGCTTAAAATTTGTGACGAACTGGACATGATGACAAAGAAATAGTCCTATTGGGGGAAATAGGATTTAATTATGAACTCCATGTGGATTTTGATATCTCCTTCAGATGCTATTTGGAAGAAATTGTCAGAGGTATATTGTTAACGTGACAACCAGAAAAGTCCACTGAGGATTGAGTGGGAAACAATAGACTTTGGAGGGAGTCTACCAGAAACTCGTTGGGGAGTTAGAAAATGAATTCCATAAGAGATTACATGTCAGAGGTGATCGTTAACGTGACAAAAAGAACTGCATGGGGATTTGTAAAGCAATTTGTCAGAGGTGTGATGTTAACTTGACAAGGATCATTTACTGTTAGAGGTGCTTGAACATAACAGTAATTCGAGTGGACCTGTCGTCCTGCTGAAGAGAATGACAAGTGGGATTTATTCACTGGGGATATTGGTTTTATCTGTTGGAGAGTAGATTATAGTCTTGCTACAAGAGGTTTAGTGTTAACATGATAGGTTAGGCTCATCATTTGCAAGGGATATGAATACCTTTATATAGTCGATGAGGGGAAATCGTTAATCTTTCGATTCAAGATCTGTCGAGATGTTATAGGCCTCTTTGGTTCTCAACATATGTTTAGAGCAAATAAGGTGTCGAGTTGCCACTGTAAGGTAATACTTTGTGTCGTCTGGTAAGGCTAGCCTTGTTGCTAATGCAGCCAGAGCATCGGCCCTAGTGTTCTGGGATCGAGAAACGTGACCGATGTAAAGGCCATCAAATAAATTAGCCATTTCGATGACTGCGTGATAATAAGGTACCAAATCTTCGTGACAGACCTCATATTCGCCTTTAACCTGATTGACAATCAGTCTTGAATCGTCATAAGTTTCAAGGTAGCGTACCTCCATTTCGTGAGCGAGCTGAAGACTAATGAGTAGAGCATATATTCTGCCACATTGTTGGAGTATGATTCCATCAGAGAAAATGCCCTAGGAAGGACATGGTTTTGTGGTGAGATAAACACAACTCCCACACCGGCAATGATCTTGCCTTTAGGGCCTATTCGTGATGTCCCATCGAAGAACATCTGCCAAACTTCATCCTCTGAATTTATATTAGATTCGAAGACTTCATCTGGAATGTCTTCATGAAGTTTTGAGCTTTCCGGAACCGGTTGAGCAGCCAAGAACTCTGCAAGTGCCTGACCTTTAACCGCCTTCTGAGGGACAAAGAGCATGTCATACTGAGACAAAAGGAGGGCCCATTTAGCTAGTCTAGAATTCAGTGATCCTGGTTTCGTCATGAGGAGATGCAAAGGATTCACTCTGAAAATGACATGTATGGTTTGGCCGACCAAATAATGTCGTGTCTTCTGCATAGCAAAGACAAGAGCTACGCATTCCTTGATTATAGCGAGATTTCGTCCCTATCAGAGTCCTGCTCAGATAATAAATAGCTTATTCGTGATCATTGTCGTCTTTTTGAGCAAGCAGAGCACCAAGAGAATGGTCCATAGCTTTCACATAAAGCAGGAATGGTTTTCCTGATGTGGGAGCTACTAAGACTGGAGGTTTTGTGAGATATCTTTTGATATCTTCGTAAGCTTCTTGACAGGCTTGATCCCATACAAAGGAACCACCTTTTTTTATGAGTCGGTGAACGGTTGATAGCGACCTATGAGATTTGCGATGAATCTTCTGATATAAGCCAGTCTACCTTGCAGGCCTCTAAGTTCTTTGAGATTCTTAGGTGGATGCATGTTCTGAATGGCTTTGACTTTGTCTGGGTCAAGATGAATTCCTTTGATGTAACAATAAATCCAAGGAACTTGTCACTCAAAACCCCCAGAAGGATTTTGTTGGATTCATCTTCAGTTGATGAGCCCGCATTATGTCGAACATCGTTCTCAAGTAACGAAGATGGTCATTCTCATCGCGGCTTTTGACAACAATGTCGTCGACATAACATTCCACCTTTTTTCGGAGATGATCACGGAAAATCTTACTCATTGCCCGCTGATAAGTCGCTCCCGCGTTCTTTAACCGAAGGGCATCACAGTATAACAGTATACCCCCAACGGTGTCCGGAATGAAGTATGCTTTTCATCCTCCGGATACATCTTAATCTGATTGTACCCTGAAAAGCCATCCATGAAAGACATTCTTTCGAATCCGCAGGTATTGTCAATCATGACATCGGTGATGGGCAGCAGGAATTCATCTGTAGGACAAGCCGTGTTGAGATCACGATAGTCGATGCAAATCCGTATATTCTCATTCTTCTTGAGAACGGGAACGATATTAGCAACCCAATCTGGATGTTGTTCCTCCCGTATGAAGCCGCATGCAATGAGCTTATGAACTTCGACTTCAATAGCCTCCATAATGTTCGGACGAAACCGGCGTTGCTGCTGCTTGACTGGCTTGACGTCAGGTCTGATGTTCAGACGATACATGGCTACTTGTGGATTAAGTCCGGGCATGTCTTTGTAGTACCATGCAAAGACATCTATATACTCCTCTATAAGTATCATCAATTCTTCTCTTTCTGCGAGTGATAAGCTTTCACTTATAAAGATGGGCTTAAGGTGATCTTGACTACCCAAGTTAACCTGGATCACCTTATCTTCAGTAGGTGGTTCACGTTATTCGAATCGTTTTTCCCACTGGAGATCCAATTGTTGAGCCTATGGTTCCTTATCAATAACTTCTGCTGGCTCCAATTGACTGCTTGAAGTCATATTAACAGTGAGCTCTTTGAACACCGTTCCCACGCTGACGTCCGAGTCTCATTCGGAAGAAGAGACAGAGTGTGATGGGATTAGTTTGTTATCTTCGGATTGAACCGTTGCTGGCGGTGTAGGTGTAACGTATCCCAACCCCTGCGTGTGTTATCATGGTAATTTGCAGGTTTCCCTCTTGGCACGAAGTTGCGCAAAAATCACGACTTCCTTTTCTGAAATTCAGGCCCTTCCCATGCTTCAGGTTGTATCCTATTTTCCTCATCATATGGTGTGCTGATTGCGCATAATGAAAAAATTGTGGGGTGTCTGAGTCTGAACTTGAATCCTCGGCTGTAGAACTTTGCAGTTGGGCTTTACCGAATATTATTGGTAATTTACCCTCTTGGATGGGGAACCACTAAAATGGATCCTTCTATGAATTTCACGAGTGTACTTGATGTACTTGGCTTATGTAAAGGCATGTGCGAGAGCTATCCATAATGGATTCAAATAATTCAACACTCACAGGATAATCAAAGGAAATATTGTCATTAATTTCCCATTCGCCCTCATCTTCAGAAGGAGTGTTACATTGGGGATTATTAAGACATGTTACAATAGGTTCACCAAGCAAAATGACTGGCATATCTGTTTCAGACTCTGAATCCGCCTCATTGCCACTATATCGTCGTCAGGCAATGATTCTTTCAATGTTTCACCGATCTCTTGATACAGGATAGCGTCAGTAAAGTAATTTTTCACCCCTTGAATAGTTGCTTCGCAGCGAAGACAGTTCGTACTGTTGCATCATCTTCAACATATTTGAAGCACTGATGCAGAGTGGAGGGGAAAATCCAATTAGCGTGGATCCAAGGTCTCCCTAATAACAAGTTATATGGCGTGTCAGCGTCAATGACATAGCACGTCACCTCTGACTTCAGGCTCCCTATTCGGCAACGGAGTCGAATCTTTCCAAGCGGATGACTACTCCCTGCATTAAAATCGTATATTGTTGTAGTGGTTGCAGACAACCGATACAGTGGTATGCCAAGGAAGTAGAGGAGTCTTTTGGAGATGATACTGAGTGCAGACCCTGGATCAACCTGTACCCTTTCAATATATGTCGAACGATGTATCCGGTGTAGTACAAAGGTCGATCGTGCTTGTTATCCTTGAGAAGCATATCCTCCACTGTGAAGGTAATAGCAGGTACCTTTGATTGCACATGATGGCATTCGGGGCAAGAAGACTGAGTGTCATCTTTAGGAATTTCTAGGATATATGTCAGGAATGATTTTGAGTTAGCCAGTGCATCTCTGAGTGCTTCTCTTGTCTCTTTCGAGAGACGAAGGAGCTCGTGTATGGTAATACGAGCTGGGATATTAGCCAGC